>WEIS01043510.1:0-11936 GCA_013389965.1 Todus mexicanus
ACAGAAACTGGATTACAGTTATTTTCCTGCTGTGTTCTGAGACTCAGGCCAACAAAAAAAGAAAAAGCAGGACATTTGGTGGAACATGAAAGGATTTTTTAAATTCCCAGTGTAGTGCTTAGCTATGAAGCCACTTATAATAGATAGCTCTTATTTCATAATAAGAATATAATGGCAATGAAAATGGTATCCTTATGCTGCTACGATAGAGTAAAACTCCTCCAGAGCCCTAAATATGTCTTAGCAGATAAAAGCTGCAGATCAGCACACACAGGTTTGCAGTCCCTATTAATAAATGTTTGCACTAATCTGTTTTTCAGATGATCAGTGGGGTACAGGCATCTCTAAAACTGTGCATGCAGGACACAGCTAACTGTATCGCCACATATGATGTTGTGCTGGAAGCAGAACAAAACAAGAGCGGAGGAGCTGTTACTGTAGAAACTATTTTTCCAGCAAAAAGTCATATCCTTGCATGCTGGTGGTTCTATTTGCCTTCATCCCCTGCTCTTCTTCATTCTCAGGCCATTTCACCTTGAGCAGCTTTCTCCTGGTTATAATGACCATATGGTCTTGAGCAGTAAATTATGATTGTACCTTCCCCACAGGCTGAGTAAAACAAGACATCAGGAAAACATGTTTCTCTTTTCCCATGCTACCAGTATGATAGTATCACCTAGAACTGATGTTTATTCTATTTTGTTCGAGCAGATGAAAAGTTTACAAAGGCCTGGCGATCGACACTGATCAACACACACAAGCTAGCTGTAAGCATTTCATCAGTATCTGCATTCACAGAAACATAACACAGAGAGGGAATTGCTGCTAGTTAAATACAACCATTCTTGCATTTGAACTATAGAAATCCTCTTTAAATCTTTTCCTATTACTGTTACTGTAATAATAATAAAGTAGATGAAGCATGGTCCCTTTAATTGTCAACCATAACAAGGACAAAATATGAGATCTCTGTATTTACTTATAGCTCTGAAGGTGAAGTAATTATTATGTAGAGCATCAGCTCCTGTCAATTCTGGAAAGTGTTTTACAACACAGAAATGTAGCCTACAAATCCCTTCCTGCTCAGCTCTTTTTGGCTCATAGGCTTTTGTGCTGGAGTGGCCCTAGCATGGCTTAGGTAATGGATGGGAAGATAAGGACAGTATCTGAGCCCCACTGTGGGAGAAAAGTAAGATTCAGGAAGGTGCACTGCAGAATTTTTTTTAAATTCTACTCTACAATCACAGGATACAGTTTCCTTTTATACAAAAAGCCCACATCTTTTTTCAGAGATCTTTCAGGGAAGAAGTTTTCTACCTGCTTGTTCAGTGTTAGCCCTTCAAGGTTTTAGGGAATGCAGATACATATGGTTGTAAATCCAGAGACAGCACATACATAGTATGAATTCATTTTGGCTTTTTGAACAAAAGGGAGACAACCCAAATCATTACTGAAAAGTAAAAAAAACCCACCACAACAACTCACATTAACAGCATTGGATTAGAAATTGAAGAGCTCTATTGGAAAAACACAAGCATTCCTCCCCTGCATATAACCATCATGACATAAGCCTACTCCTCATTTGAGATGCTGTTTAAAGGTAGCAGCACATTACAGAGAAAGCATTAAAAATATGGTTTTATTTATCCAAAGCATATTCAGCTTTGGCTTTTTACTCTTCAGAATGGAGCAAGAAGCATTTTGCAATTTGAAACTTTTTTTAACACTGTTTACAACAAAAAACCAAGAAAAATAAATTAATCCGTTAATGTCTTAGCCGCAAAATTTAAAGTGGTTTCTTTTGCATCTCAGCTCCACTCTGGATGCAGTTGGGACCCCTGTAACTCTTTGGTTACAGCCCCTTGCATTCTTTCTGAGTGAGGTGCTATGCCATTGGAGTATCTGGGTTTTTTCCTCTCTCTCTGCAATTGTTTTTTCCTAAACACAGGTTTTCATTGAGCATTTGACTTTAGACATATTATTTCACCAAGTGTTTATCAAACACCTGGAAAATCACTCTCCTTTAAAAAATTTATGATGGAAAAGCAATTACCCTTTAAGCCATGTTTCAAAGTCACTTCCCAAGAATCCTTTGGAAGCAAACTTCAGCTTTCTCTCCTGCTTAATACCCAATATTACCCAGCAAGCATGTAAACTATAGCTGATTCTATTCTTTTAAACCTTAGTAACAAAATACAGATAGTGAAGGGGTATTTTTGCAATCCATGGCTGTTAGTAACTGAAATCCTTAAACACATTGGGATGGTGTTAGTTTCAAATATTTCTATTCCTTACTGGTGTTTAAATGTGTACAACTGTTAGAGCCAAGTATTTCTTAAGCTTTTTCCGTTCACCAAAAGCAGAGTAAATATGAACCAAAGACCTTGAGATTCGAGATGAAAGAAAACAAATTTCAAAGTCTGCATAAGAAAAAAAATACAGCAAGGAAAGGAAAAACCCAAACCAGACAAAAAACAAGTAAGAAACAAAGCAACAATGAATGTCTAACAGTCTGTACTCATCTGAGTACAGAAAGATTCCCAATCCTTAGAATTTTGAAGGTGCACTAGGCAGTAGCCAAAGACGCATGAGTTGCACGGAAGATTGCACAAAGGGGATGTTCTGGTAAGGTTCGCTTCGTTTTTACTCAGAGAAGCAACGTGAAAAGGCGCTACATCTCTGCAACACGCTGTCTTTGGGGTATTTTGAAACAGGAATCCAAGTTCAGTTTGATGAAGAAGACAGGAGCAGGCAGTAAAATCTCATTCCAGATTGATACTCTGATTTCCCAATTCACATATTCAACTATTATGAGATCTAGCTAATTTGTGCTAACTCACTGTGCCATCACGTTTCTGAACGGAAGCCACATTAATGAGCATTTACTCACTCAGCTGATATGAGCACAGTCACAAGCCTAGTTACTCTCTCACCCTGTGACCATGGTTGGAAGTGGTGAGTTCCCTTCCTTCTCCTTCCACTCCAAATTAACAAATACCAAGAACAGCAAAGAGAAGGAAAGGGACCACAGTTCAGAATTACCTTTTAGATTTTTCACACATTATATACCAATACATGAAATAAGCACAACTTATATGCAAAATCATTAGTGAAATATTGTCCACATTACCCACAGAAAAGCCCAGTGAGCTAGGCCGCATCCACACACCCACTCACCAGGTGGGCAAACAGCCTCTCTAGAGCCCAAATTGCCTTCAGTTACTCTTCGTTTACACTCTCTTTCATCCTTGCCCTGCCATGATGAAGGATGCTGAGCTGCAAGACCATGAAGCATCAGGGAATAGCAAAAGGGGTTGCTCAGTGTGGGCGAAGAAACAAGAGCAACACCAACATCACCCATGCCCTCACACCCCAAGCTGCCATCTCCCCACAGTACCTGAACGCAATGGGCAGAACCAGCTCCTTCCATGGCTCTGGACATGGTAAGGAGGGAGCCAGGCCTAGAGGGAACCAGGCAGCAGCTTCACGAGACAGGACTACAAACAACGGTTGAAGAAAGGTGTGCTCAGAAGGAAAGAGGAAACATTCAGATCCGACCTTAAATGGACCCCTGGTCATGTGGGTACAATTTGTGGGTAGAGGCCCCAGCTGGGGCCTCTCTGGGCAATTAAGGCTTATTAGTATGCTCTCATAGAGGGCAGTCAGATTGGTAATAGGTGAGAAGCTCACAAGATTGCTGCAAGACTGAAGCTCATTCCTCAATTTATTATTTTGCACAGGAAAATTACATGCCATAAATGCAAACAACAAAAGCTAAGGCTCTCTTAAGGTCCCAGGGGTGAGCTACGTCCGTTATTTTGCCCTGTCTGGGGAAAGCTGAGGACACAGTCCACAGGCAGCTTCTTCAACTGTAACTGGAGTATAAACAAGTTAATACAAGACTTCCTCTCTTTTTCTTGTCAAGAAAATGTCTTCTGTTAAAGTGTTCTGAAAATCACTGGATTTAAAAGCAATAGACACTTCATACTGGAGCAGTGAAGGGAACAGACTGTGCTGGGTAGACTGGCATAAATACTCTTGGGTGCCTCATAGAAGACACCAGACAAATCCCAAATAGTACAAACAGTAAATCATAGCAGGTGCAAAACTCATGGCCAAATTCTGTGGTTTATCAAATCTCCACAGGGAATGAAAAATAAAATTAAAATAAAAGCTGTGAATTGGTCAAGGTCAAATACTTCTGAATGCATTCTACCACTGTTTAGGATTCTAATTCCTTCTTAAATCATGAGAAAACAATGAGAATACCATCAGGATCAGTTCACTACGCGAAAGACTTTCACATACTGCCAATTAGCACATATATAAAAGCACCTAACCATGAAACATAATAATGGATACTACTGTCTTCAAATTCCCTAATGAAATTCTCCTTTTGCAGACATAAGTCTCATCAGAGTTTTACTGATCCTTTCAA
The DNA here is from genome assembly GCA_013389965.1 of Todus mexicanus. Lineage (NCBI taxonomy): Eukaryota > Metazoa > Chordata > Aves > Coraciiformes > Todidae > Todus > Todus mexicanus. Next base: position 4,439 of record WEIS01043510.1, read on the forward strand.
GACAAAGCTATTCCATAAATATACGCTCCATTTACCAACACCGCAACATTTACCAGGAAAAAGTACTGCTGAGGACTACTAAACTGGACTCCATTTCACAGTTCCCAGTAGTGATAATGTCATGTTTTAGATTTGATCTTTGTACCAGATGCTTACCATTTATATGATGTTACTATTGTCTCCTGAATTAGAAAAAAAACCACAAAAACCACAAAAAGAATACAAAAAAATCTTTTACAAATTGTAATGATATTTCTTCTGTGCTGTTACAGCATCTAAGTAAGCGATCCTGAAGTGTCTCCAAATTGAGACAAAAGCAGCATGAGATGGGTGCATGCAGTGGAGTTAAATAAAGTTTTAAAATCTAGCCAAAACAAGGAATAGATTGTTGTCAGCTCTAGCTCATATAATACTTGAAGTTATTTTAAATAACTGAGCCAGGGACATTCTATATGGAAAGTGTGCACGTTAGAGGAGGGTATGGACAAGTCACATACTCTTAAGAAATGTATCTCTCATCTCCCTGCTGAAAAACAATATATGGATACACCCACCACTTGCTACCATCCCTCTTTGAAGAGATGCTTTGGACTGTAAAAAATCCTCATATTCTTCCAAGGAACATAGATAGGACAAGAAGTGTGAGCAGACACTCTGGAGATGGAGAGGCAATATATCCTAATAAGGAGAATCCCAGATGCTTCCAATGGCCACAGGTGGGAAGCAGCACAGGCAGGAAAACAGGTAAATTATCATCTACTTCCCATCTACCTCTGTGGGTGAAGCCCACACACAGAGCAGGTTTGGAGCAGAGAAGCTGTTACAGAAAGCCACTAACAACCAAAGTGGTGATGATACACTCATAAAAAAGCTTCTCTGAGAGACTTAGTAATTATGTAGTGGCAGAAGATTTCCAGGGGTGCTGCTCAGTCATTATAAACATGGGCATTCTGGAAAAGTCTAAATTAGATAGATTTTAACCTCTTAAATGAAATGGTGCTTTTGGAATAAAGAAGAGGGTGTCATCAGTCCTCTGGGCACGTGCATTAAGAAGCGTTGTAGCAGCCAGAAGGTGAATATGAGAATAGCTGCAGGGACAAACGAAAATACCAAATTCAAGCAGCTGAAAGAGAAATAACTGAGCTATGAAAAGAAAGCAACATTCTACTATAAAATAATGAGGAGAGTGTATGGCATGTACAAGTTAAAAATTCCTCCATGCTGGGAGGCTGTACAAAATCTTCTTGCATAGATTTCTTCCTCTGAGACAAGGTATTCTTATCTGCAACATGCGTGATGCTGGATTTTCTGAGCTTGGGTATCACTAATCTTGCATGTTTTATCAGGAGTATCATGCAAAAAAAAACCCCAAAATGCCCAAGAATACTACAGCCTTTCCAAAATACTCCCATTTAGGGGAGAGTCTCTTATGCTGGATTAAGTTTTATGCTATTTTGGAAAGGTCTCACTCTTTTGAGGAGGGATTTGGGTGTGTATGTCAATACAAATTACTTAAAGAGAGGAAAAAAAAAACAAACAACCTTCACATATGATTCCTTTAAGAAATCAGGGGGCTTCATTAAACTCACACATCCTGGCCTACGGAAAGGGCTTGAGCTTTTGTGATAAGAGGAAAAAAGGACTTCAGCACAAAAGATGGAGACAATCATTACAACCATAGTATGAAGACCGATATCATCTGCTGCCTACCTATCTGATGGGGATTTTCATGCTCATTAATGTAAAGCCTAGACGTTTGTCCAGTAGAAAATGTGCACATGTGCATGCACTTACATTTGCTCTCAAACACCAACTGCCTTGTGCTTTATACTCAACATATTGCTGACATATTAATATCCTTCACTTCTGGAGCCTTTCAAAATGTGCTATCTTCATTAGTATTTGTACATCTCAGCAAATGATTCGTCGCCTCATTCAATGGACTCCTCCCTGTGATTATAAGATTTAGGAAATTTAAATCTTCTGAGTAAAATTTTGCTTGTCCCAAAGTATCAGCAACTTTTCTTGCGTAAGATTATTCCCACAGTGCTTAAGAACAATTTTTCTGAAGCCTTAAAACAAAAGTGCCTGAGTAATCCTGAAAAAATCATTAAGTATGAATCCATCCAAAGTATTTCCCATCATAATCAGTTTTCAGCCAGAGATCACATATTTGTTCACCTATGCCCAAAGCAGCTGACAAGGCGGCTCACTTGTTTCCCCCAGCCCAGGAAGCACTTTCTACCACACCCAGGGTTTCTTACAGGTCAAAGCTTTTTCTTTCAATTATGAACCTTGGGCAAAATGTCAAACAAAACAGTTCTTTGCTTAGTTTGGGCTACTGCCCCGCCTCTGAAGCTCCGTCCTTTCAGTTTCTCTGTTCTGGCAGCCATTGCAGGACATTGCCTGAAACATCAACAGTGAGCACCTGGACACGTTTCAGACAGGTTTTATAACTGTATGGGACTGACTGGCTAGAGGTCTCTTTGGCCTGTACGAGGACCTACCTTTTGTGGTCAGAAAAACTCTAGTGCAGGATCCTCACCTCTCTGTAGACTGGACTCTCATGGTTTTTCAGCTTCAGAGCTTTGTTGCCATAACACTGCAGAAGAACAGCCCTCCACACACATGTAGAAGTCCTGATGCCTCCCAACGACATCAAACCTGACACTGTACAAGCTGAACTAGTAACAAAGCCAAAAGCTGTTCCTACATGCCTGTCTGAGGAATCTTTTGTTGAAGATTTTTTGACAGATTTGGGAGCAAGAACAGGGTGTGGGCCATCTGCCCAGATCAGTTACCCGTGTTTTCCTTTCTCGCTATTTTGTAGGCCATCACTGTTTGTGAAATGTTCCCCATTTTATTCTCTGCTTATAGTGAACATCAATAACTCCAGAGTGCGAAAGTGCTTTATTTGACTTACAGGCCCTTCGACCTTCTCTCTCATCTAGCTACCAACACCTGCTACCAGATCTGTTGACGAAAGGCTTTCTGGCCCTCTGCTGCAGCCACATCACTGAACCTCCCGACTATATAATATAAATTTTCCAGATAAGGAAATCAACCTAAATAAATGCTTGGCCTAAGTTAAAAGTGATATCTTCAGGGGGAGGCCAGCAGCTTTGCTCTTCCAGGCAGGCAAACTGGTTGCTGTGGCCTGCTCTAGCAATGGCTGCTGCAAAGCTTGGCCCAAGCACTTCCATTACTCTGCCTCCATTTCCCTTCCCACTCATCTGTCTTCTCTGCTCAGGGTATAAATTCATTGAACGTGCATTAGTACAGGACATGGTCAAAAAGAGCTCTGTTTTTTTACATAGGAATATGCTAAGAAATAAGAAATATATGGCAGGAATCTTATTTTAAGTTCACTGTTATTTGAGAGCTTGTCTTACCACAACCTCAGCATCTGATGCATTGCTCTTGTTTTCTTTATATCTGTTAAAAATATATACGAAACCATCAAGGGACAGATTGCAGTACTAACTGTAATACAGCAAGACATTACAAATTCTCCCTCCCCAAAAAATATTGCAATATTTTAGGGACACAAAATAATTTTTCATAAGATAAAAGTTGATTTTTCTTGGACCACCAGACAGAACAATACCAGGATTGTCAGCATCTGGCTCACAAGTGACAAACGCACAGTGTCTGAATGGAATTTTTTTGGCGGGGTATGTGTGTGGGGGAGGTAAATTAACGTTCTGAAATAGATTTTTATGAACCGTGAATATGAGCATTGACAAAAAGAACCTTCATAGCTGTACACTTTCTCTGGCTTTGCTCTTTATTCCCAAAGCTGCTGTGACAGCTTAATCATTCCCTGAGATTGTTTGTTCCTGGTAAAAAGAGCACACCCAACCCAGTGCAGCAATACTGCAGATAAACAGTTTTCAACCCAGAAGGATGAAGAACTACTTCTAGAGGACTGCAGAAGGACAATACAAAAAGTAATTTCATATGCACTGATCTGAAACGTGCATAATTTCTGAAGAGCTCCTCATTGTGACTGGAGAAACCTAGGGGCTCAGCAATGTTAAAAATGTTGAATAATTCTGACATAGACCAGACAGTGTTTTTTGATACATATGAAACAGGTCTTTCTTTGATAAGAACATCAGCTATATGTGGTAAATGGAAAATCTGGGGCTACTATGTTTGACAATATTTCTTGAAGTCAGGAATTTCAGATAAAGATACTATAAGAAAATCTGGCCACATGGCAACTTTAATTTAGCAGCTTCCTTTTGTACTGTTGTGGTGCATGGTTTACAAAGTCACTGGTGTCCTCACAGTTTGACAGTTTCTGAGGCAAGGACTTTAGTCCAGCAAAGTACAGAGTCAGTGACCTCAGAAGAAAAACCCTCCTCAATTTCATATCAGCCATTTGATGGCATAAGACCAGAAACTCCAAGTGAAGAATGCGTCTAGTATGCCTGACCTACCAAGATAGAATTCTTACCAGAAAAGAAGAAGTGCTATTGTTGAAGCTTGAGTTGGTGACTGTATATATGTATATATATAACACACATATATGTATATATGTATGTTTTCCCCACCTCCTGTGCCAGAAGCTGTCCATATTTTAAAAAAACCTTGTTTCTTGGTTTGCTTATAGTTGTATAGGTGAAAAGTTTTGGAAAATCTCCCATCAAGTCTTCATCTTGTCAGGAGCAAACAGTGTAATTTGCCAGATTTGGAAATTCAATGGAGATTGTGTGAGGAGACCTCAGTATATGCTGATGAGGTCTTGTGCTGCTATCTAGCCTTTAGTAGTTGACTCCCTTGTTTCATATTCCACAGTGCAAGAATATAGAGAAAACTGTGAGTGAGAGAGAGAGAGAGAGAAAGAGAGAGAGAGAGAGAGATGGTGTTCACACAGTCCCTTGTAAATAGCTACAATGCAGACTCATTATCTGAATCAAAGGCGCACAAGTATATTTTGGCTAAACCAAAACCCTCTAAGAAAGTCTGGGCAACAGCAGCAAGATGTCCTCACCCTTGAGTGTGCAGATCTACTTTATGCCAAGAATTAGACTCAATGTCTGCCGAAACTGGTGCACATTGCCCAGGATGACCTGCTTGCTGTCTTTCACATACAGTAGAGAACACAAGCTGGGCTATGGAAGTGTTCTGGTGTATTGCTTTTTCTGCTTCACTTTTTGACTCAACAATGGGTACCTGGAAAGGAGACTGAAAAAAATCCACTGTTCATGAGTAATCTTATCATACGGCCTTCAAAACAATTCTGAGCACCCTTTACAACATGCCTTCTGTCTCAAGGAAAGAAGCGACCCATGCCTAGCGCAGAATTCAAAATCCAAGTATCTCCTTCTGCTCTTCAATTTGTGATGGCTTAGGTGGCTGAGGTTTACATCATTTATAATATTCATTTCCCAATTTGTCCTTCATGTGTGCTAACCCAGGTTTGTTTAACTTGCTCTTGACACTCTTGATAACGAGTTCTCTGAAACAAAAACTCTGAGCACCCCTAACAACCAGAGTGGGAATCACCATCTGAAACCTGTAAAACCCTCTGCTACTTGCTACGTGCATATCCAACCATCTAACACAATATGTACTAGTATCACAATCAGAACACTTAGTACTGGTTTGCCATCAGAAAAATTATGATCAATACATTCAAGTATTTTATACAGTAACCACTATTACTAAATTTAATTATTTCATCTATTCTATGATTCTAATAGCCAAAGCAGCCTTGTCTTCCAAGTGGTTTCCTTGTGGTTGTCAGGTTATTAACTTCTTTAGTTATGAAAGAAATTCAAAAGCACTGTTCACTTTTGAAGGGTCTCATTTCACATCTGTGGAATGTGGAGAATTTCTCAAAGGCAGAAAAGTATTAAGCACAGATGTTCTTTCATTTATTATCCTCAAGATAATGCATATCATGTATTAGTCAGGTTCGGGAAACTACTTGCCAACCGTTGATCTACGAGAGAAACCTATAAATAATTTGGTAAGGATTAGTTATAGGACTGTCTATAGTCACTATACAGTACACAAACATCTGCTTGAAGAACTGTTGATAACTTTACCCTTGGCTTTGTATAACAATGTTTATACCTGCCTCTGCAAAATGCAGTGATGGACTAAGAAGAAAGACCTTTTCTTCTCACTATGGTTATACCCATAGGGACATAAGGATATCTATCTGTCTACATTCAGCCCACATCTGAGGCTAAGCTACAGCAGTTGCTCTATACTTGATGACACCTCCCCAGCAAAGAAGAGGGATCAGGAAAAAGAAAGAAGTCCCGTGGGTTGAAATGAAAATGGATTTAATGAAACACCCAAACTAATGCCAATGCCAATATAAAGTATACAAAGTTATACTCAGCCCAGTGAAGGTACAGCAGTCACAGTAAATGGAAAGCAGTCCTCATGAGACAGAGGAGCCCAAGCAGGAGGCCCTCCCTATCCTCAGCAAACTTCCCCTCTGACACTTGTGGTGTGGGATATACCTATGAGCCAGCTTGGGTCAGTTGCCCTGGCTGGCTCCAAACTGTTAACAGCCTGCACACCATGGCTGGCCTATAATTTTGTCCCAACGAAACCAGGATACCACCCCAGGATACTATTCAAGGACAGACCTCTACTAGATGAACTAGATAACTAGGGAGATAGTGAGGGACTTTGGTCTGTAAAGCGCCATGGGACAATGAGCCCCGTATCAAGTATGTTAGCCCCAGTACCTCACCATGAAGTGAGAGATCAGAGCTGGAATAAAAGCAGCTGAGATGCAAAAGAGACAGGAAACTCCTCTGAGTTTCTTTACTTAAAAGGTTGTCATCTTAAGTAGGACTCCTCTCAATCAACAATCAAAGATGGATTGGAGAAGGAAGAAGGTCTAAGACAATCTACACGTTGAAGGAGTCCCTGTGCAACTTGTTCAAGGACTAGTTGCTGTGAAATACACAAATGATCTAGGATAATGAAATGTGAACCCAAGATTCTTCACACGTTGAAGTTCTTGCTCTTAGGAACCCTTGCTCCCAAGAGTTTTTGGCTCTTGGGCCAATGAATCTGGAATTATTATTTTGCTTGGAGGCAAATTTAAACTGAAATAAAACATGAAGACCTATGGCATGGGCTCAAGGATGCTTTTCAGAGATGAAACATTCTGACCTTGGATTCTCTTCAGTATAGGAAGAAACAAAGGCATGCTCTCACCTGGTAAATAACCTGACTAGGATGCTATTACAGAAATGAAAGATTTATTGTCTTCCAGCTACATTTTAAAAGAAAGTGGCAGCTGTGACCTCATCTTGTGAGGAACCTAATCCTTTCAGTATATATTAGGCATTTGCTAGGAATGCGTACAACTGGGTTAAACCATTAGTGGTGCTTTTTATTATTTGGATTTTGTGTTGGGTTTTTTTGAGGGAATCGTCCTTTATAGCAGTATGTACCTCCACTGATGGCATAACCTGACAGCTCCATTCAGACTTGTTATACGCCTTTGAACTGGCTTACA
>WEIS01043511.1:6121-19240 GCA_013389965.1 Todus mexicanus
AAGAGAAAAAAAAAAAAAAAGAAAAAAAAAGGAGGGGAAATAAAAAAAAATTACTTGCTTGAAACATTCCAAGTGACTCACCAAATAAAATAAAATAAAAAACCCATTTAGATCTTCTGTAAGGATCCTGCAACTGAAAAAAGGAAATGATCAGAAGGGAAAAGCTTTCCACTTTCCTTTCTCCTCTGAGGAGAGAAATCCTATGTAGAAGCACCTGGCTTTTGCAGGTATGCCAGTTGTGCAGGGCTAATGGCACGAATCAGTAGAGCAGCCCTGCAAAAGAGCTGCAAGGTGCCCGAGGTCAAACTCTGCACCTCTACATCTCAGCCAAGAAGGGGAACAGAAGGAGACTGGCCCAAACTCCTTCACACCCGCTCCTGATGACAGAACACAATGAAATCCCTGTGTTTATTCTGTATCATGTATCCTGTTAATTCAGTACAGAGCGCTCTGCAGAGCAAGAGATCAGAGCACGCTAGGATAAATCAGAAGTGTGTATTTATAATCTCTGCCTTCTGATAAGTCAGCAGCATGTACCAGTTCTTCCTCGAAATAAGTCTGAAGAGGAGGAACAGATGTCAACCTGAAAGCATAAGAGTATTATAATTGTCCTGTGCTTTACCACTAGGCATAAAAAATGCTTTGCATTTATGTATACGTCTAGTTTCCCTCTTAAAAGGCGACGGTGCAAGCCAGATGCAATTCTGAGCACACAACCTAATCTATGTTCCCTTTCTTCTCTAAACCAATATATTCCAAACACAGGTATAGTGTTCCTCTCCTTTCGCACCACACTGAAGACATTGTATTTGCATTATTATGTCCACACCTTTCCTGAAGTACCTTGCAGAAAGGATATCCAAAGTTACCGTGCAGAACTCTTTACTCCAAGGCAATTGAAAGCGTTCAAGCTCTCTGCTGACCTGACTGGCAATTTTGCCCCTGGATGGCTTAACAGAACCTGTTCATTATGTATGTGATATATCCTACTATAATTAATTCCCTCAGGGAATGACAGCCAGAGGAAGTACAGTTCAAATACAGAGCGCACAACTGAAATTTGACATTTTGAATCAGATTCCCAACACTAAGATGCATTCATGGAAGATCTGACATTTTTATTTTCCTCGACTGCAGATACATGGCAAAAACTAAATCCTGTCGTAAAGAGACTGCCTTAAAAACTGCTGAAACGTACCGATAAAAACCAGTGTTCTTTGTTCTTGAATAGATTTGATCTAATTCATTAGAAATCCAGAAGGTGTTTAATATCACCGTGTGCCATTTAATATAAGACGAAGTAATAGCTTCCTTCAGTCTTAGTGGAAAAGACTCAGAGCTGTAATCCTTTTTCAAATAATTACCCTGTTCATAAGGCTTCAGCACAAGATGACTCCAAGCAGAAAAGAAAATGGAGAGACCGGCTATGAGAGCCTCAGTGTATACACATACCAAGCTGAATGGTGATGAGAGCGCTTTGCAGGCGTTTGTCAAGTCACAGGCCTGAATTACACTAAAATTAGAACTGTGAGGGAAGGGCAAGAGCACGTGAAAGTATCAAGTCCATCTACCACATAAAAGGGTCTTTGGAGAAAGAAAGAAAGAAAAAAAAAGTAGGGAGGGTAGGTAGGGATGCTGACTGGGTGAGGTAGCTCCTCAAAACTACAGCAGTGAATTAATGCTTTCACACACATAACCTGTGGTTTCGGCTCAGCCATGAGCTGCTCTGTGTGTCTACCTAGGGAAACAAGTTTGTGGAGAAGGGAAAGTTAATGGCTGACATAAAGAGCTGGCACAGCTTACTGCTACCCACCTCAGGAGGCACGAATGAATATTTCACTTGTGCAATTCCAGGAAAGCGCAAATATATCTTTACCCAGGATAACTACAGTGTTTGTTGCATGGTGCTCAAGGAAATCCTGCATTGGTTTGCACAAATGAGTCTTTTGGACAGAAACGGCAACATAAAATCCAACACGCTGACTAAATAGTACTGCAAATTGCGTCCTTGAGGTCAATTCCTGTACAGAGTATTCAGGACAACAGTCAATAAACTTCTTAGGCATCTTTTTCCTGGAGGTCCTTGAGAAGTTCGTAAAAGCACAGCCATGTAAGCTGCAGTGCACTTTCAGCATGAATGAGAGAAAATGAATTAATGTGGAGAAACATCAGCTCTGCTGGGAGATGACAAATTCCTTAATGCATCAGATTTGTGACTGCTTATGGCATGATTGGTTCCTCTCTCCCCCGCCTCTTGTGTTTTTCTTCCACTTTGTTCCTTATTTATAATGAGGTTCTACAGTAGCTACATTTGGTAGATTTGATACAGACACAGGCCTTTCCATTAAATTTTGCCCAATCTCTTCCTCCTCTCACTCTATGCCCAGATGACAGCTCTCTCTTTCAGGTCTATCCAGGTGTAAATTTGTTTTTCAGGTAATACCTGCCATTTGGTCAGCCTCAATGTAGAATTTTTATTGTTTCATTTTTATTGTTTCATTTCTCCACTGAAAGCTGTAAATAATAACGTAATGTGCTAAATTCATTCAAATCTGGTGAATTCTGCTTCAGCAAACCCTGCAGATCCATGTATTGCAGATTGTCATCTCTTCTTGAGCAGTTTCCTGCTTCCAAATTCTAGTATTTATATTCAGGATTACAACCAATGGACAATTGAAGCCTCAGGTACAAAAATACCACCTTTTCACAGCCACTGCATCACAAAACCCCTAGTGCATAAATTCCCAAGTCCATCGAAGCTATCATCTAGATTCTACTTAAGTTGTAGAATACAACCTACTTGGTTTGCTCTGTAATACAGCTCTGTAGGAGTTAACCTGGCAGCAAAGCCCAGCCTGGGAAATGGATTAAACCACTGAAACATTTCCCCTCTCTGTGTAAGCTCTGTGCTCCCTCTTGTTAAACCAGCTAATCGCATCGGCGGCGTAGCCTGGCGTGGCGTGGTACAGCTCTGCACCACCACGAGCCACTCCACCCTGACTTAAGACATCGCACGTCACTGAGGGCAGCATCTACAGCAGACAGGAGAGGCTCTGTTCAGATGTACCAGCCCTCCCCGCCTATAACTCTGTAACTGCGAGACTCCCTCTCAAACGCAGAGAACACAGCCAGGGCACTGCACTCACCCCTCCCTCTCCTCTCCCATGGGCTGAGCCTCGGAACGCATCCATGTGACAAATTTTTCTTTTGCTGCCATAAATAAAAGTTAAACCGCAACTTACCTTGTCAAGTGACTCATTCCACGGATTATTATTGCTACGCAGGAAGGTGCTCTAAATTACAAGAGTGAAAGAAATACTACGACTGCTCTAAAGTTGTGTCTCCACTTGGGTCCTCAGCCAATTTTTCTTAAGTTTTAGAGCACAGACCAGTCCCTAAAGCACCTGTGACTACTTTTTATGAGTGCACGGACTGGCAGAAGGAGAAAGGGACAACCTTAGCAGCAGCAGTTACAGCTGCTTCTCAAGCCCCTCTATCCACGGAACTGCTGTACTGCAACCTGTTTTGAGCACTACTATCGTCCTGCAGGGAACTGATCATCAGTTTTCGGAATTATGTTCCAAAATCCAAGGGATTTTGTTCTGAGAATCCAAGGGATGAACCTGTCCAATCCACAAGCATTAGTCTGTGGACCACAAATTACGAGCTCAGTTATGCTGGAGACACTGTGCAGAAACTGCTGTACTCCTCCAGCTGCTGTACAAGAACACACATTGAAATGTTCTGGGGAAAACAACACAAACTGACATGACTTACAGTGAAGACTGAAACTTACTGTCTACATTAGCTCATCCCATTATTAATTTTTTAAAACAGAGAGAAAGGCAAAAGTTGAGTTTTTCATTAATAATCCCAACCAGAAGTGTGCAGCAAAGATGGAAAACCCAGCCAGTTATACTAATTTTAGAACATTTCTATTATGGGATTTAGTGCTGTAGCTGATTTAGGGGAAGTTAAAAAATATCTTTCCAACTGCTGTCAAATGAAAGATGGATTCAGTTATATCTGGCCAGCTTTCCTTAACATGCTGAACTAAACTGCTTTTGTTTGGGTGTTTTAAGATTACATTTGTCCCCTTAAGATTCATCCTTTTAAATATCCACCCCATCTCTTGCTAGGATAATTAATTTATTTTAAATGAAATGTAACCCCCAAGTTTTAATTAACTATGAAGCTATTAAGGAGCCTAAGTCTCATTTTTGCATGAACACAGGTGTTAGCTCATACAATATGGTAAAACTCCAACTCTGGTCTCTATATTCTGCATCTCTACAACCACTCGTCGACTTCAAGTGGCAGATTACTCTTCCTAACTTCCCAGACGAATCTGATGGGTGCTATTGTTATTCCCTATTAAACAGCTGTTCTACTCTTCCCCAGTCACAGCTGCATTTCACTGGCATACAAGATGATTCCAAAAGGTTTGATGCATCACAATGCTGCTGGGAAATCCAAACAGAACATCACTGCAAGGAGACTGGGGATATACAGTCATACACCATCTAGGAATCCTGTGCTTTTGCAGAGGAAGACCTTCTTGCTTTCTGTCTCCTGGTGGATGAACAGCACCTCACTAAGCAGAAGAGATTAATTACTAGATTTTCTGTTTTGCAGGAACAGCCCCATAAAACTATATAAAAGCTTCAGATTGATCTTCTACCTTTCCCTCAAGTCCAACGACCAGATTTTGGCTTTCTCTCGCTCTGTTTTCCCTTCTGTTTTCCACACCTCTGTTTCCTTGGCTGGTGCTCCAAACACTCCACCACCAAATCGCTAGAGAATTAGTAGGAGCAAGAAGCTGTTGCTTGAAAGAGGTAAACACATGGAATGGGAGACCTCACTCCAGCACAGTAACACATTTAGTTTTATTGGAGGCTTGTAATGTGAATTTATGTCTCATCCATTTGAGCAGAAAGTTACTGAACTTTAGAACAGACAATTATTCAGAGACAACAGAAGGGATCTCTTTATAAAATAGCGCTTTTTTAGTTTATGAAGCGAGGATAAGGGAAGTCACATGTACACTGTCCAAATGCAATTAGTTTTGGGGCCAGGACAGTGCTTTGAGTTTGCTTCAGCAAATTCCTTTAAAAATCTCTTTCTGCTCCTCGTAAAACACTGGTTTGGCAACAGAAAAGCTCTCCACTGAAGTTCTACAAGACCATTTTATTAATAGAAAAATAATTCTTTCTGCCATTATTTAACCAGGCTGTTACTTTTAGGTTAGGATTACCATGAAAATGGAAACCAGGTGCGATTCCCTGGTTTCCATGGGAGAATGATTCCTGCAGGCACCGTGCTGAGACGCAGCCTTCTACTGCACCTCCGACATGTACAGATTTGACTATGCTGTGTTGAGTACCATTTGCAGCATCCCTCATTTTCTTTCTTACTCTTTCTATCACTCGTTACACTTGCAAATGAGGACAAAAGACACAGAAACAAACAGCATGTATTTATATACTCTTCACTTAAACGCCACAAACTGTCCCTTCTCAGGTGGTGTGCAACTTCTTATGGATTTGCATCCTCAGCTCCTGTCTCCAATTGCAATCTGCCTCTATTTGCCCCTGCCAGCCCTTCTCCCAGAGCCATCGCCCTTGTGGCCGTGCTGCTGCCATGTCCCCGTGTGTCATACCCGCTGCACGTGTGCTTGCCGTCTGGCTGCCAACCCCGGCACGGCACAGCACAGCTCGGCTTGGCTCTGCCGGCCTTCTCCAGCCTCAACTCAGCCAGCTGCTTTTAGGAAACTTGCAGAAACATAACTATCTCCAGGACTTCTAACACACTGTCAAAATCTGTTTTACATCAGCCAATATTTTCAAAAGTGCTCAGGGTATAAAAAACCCAACTGCATAATCTCCGTTTCTTTAGGAAAGCAAGTTTAAAAAGCAGGAATATAATTAGAACATTTCCATCTGAAGGCAAAAGGAGCAAGTTCCTCTATAGGTTTTAGGCAAAAAAAACCCCCCAAACCCTAAACCAAAAGCAAATAAATGAAGATTTCTAAATAGCTTTGAAAATACAGTAGTAGCTATTAAAATAGCATTGCACACAAAACTGATAAATAAGCATATTTCAGGGGCCAGATCAGAGACTGATGCCCTGCTCATTGGAAATATTCCTTCCCTAGCTAGAAACTTTGTTTTGTTACTATGGTTACTCTCACTACAAGTGGCCCTGACTAAGGCATGAAGTATTTGTTATATAAAACCTCGACACAACTGCAGCCTTAAACTTCAGAAAGTACCCGCTCTGCGCTCAGTCCCGCTTGCAAATTCTATTCCAAGCCCAAGCTCAAAATGCTTTCACGCTGATTAGGGCGTACTCTTGAGCAACAGTTTGATGGCACTATTTAAGTACTGAAAACATAATCAACATTGTTCATGATATACACAGAAACTGTAAAGGAATTTAGATGGACTGTGCACTGAACAAGACAAGCAGTGACTTCCTCCCCAGACAGTTATGCTATTAGCAGTGCTTGTCATGTGTAAAAGAAGCTGGCAATCGAGCTTAATAAAATCTGTGGAGAAGCCACAGAATTTGATGGGAAAAAAAAAAGCAGCTTGTAGTTGTTAGAAGAGTACTAGGTAGAAAACGCATACACTGAAGCACTGTGACTTTTTGCTTTGTTACATTTTCATCAGCTTAGTTTGATAAAATTTAATATCAGTTAAAAAAAAATAAAAATAAAATCCTCCCTTCCTTGGCCTTTAATGTGTTCTAGTTTCACAGAATTATTTTTTTCTTGTTCTTCTAGGGGTTATTTTCAGCCAGACAAACTGCTATTATGTATAATCTTGGAAAAGTGGCTTATGAGATCCCCAGTGAGAACAGGGAGATGACAGGACCTCACTTTTTAAGGTAGTCATCTGATGCTGATACTCCAGTACTATGTGCCAGTCTGATTCAGGCCATCTGCATCGTTCTCAGCTGTACTTTTTCCCCTACTTGGGTAGGGCAAATCAGTGTGGCTTTCCTTCTCTTCAGCTTGAAATCTAGACACAAAGCTTTTTCTTAAAAGGCCAAGAGTCCAAACAGAACCAGCTCACAAGCGACAACGAGCACTTGGGAGAGCAGAGATCAGCAAGTTATCTGTTTGTACAAACATCACGTTTGTACACTTGCTTTTCTGCCGTGGGCATTAGCCAGGTTAAGGCCAGGCCAATGACCAGGGATTTTTCTACCACAGAACTGACAAGGGGCCATTTAGTTAGCTTCTGAAATGGCAAATGTAGCCATTCACGGTACAAGCTTTAAGCAATTTGAATGCTAGAGAAGACTGGAAGGTTATCTTTCTCTCTCCTTTCCCTTCCTCCCTTGGTGCTGACACCCTGTACTATTCTTAGTGTGCAGAAATCAGTGGTGTTAATTTCAGAGTTCACACATCAGAGGAAGCATTTAGAATTTATTAATTCATTTGTGAGAACCTGTATATGGCTTTGCCTTAATGATAGAGCAACACTTTTTTGGGGGGGCTGTGACATTATTCGCAACCAGTCTTAGAGCTTATTACAGCCTCCTAAGTGCTGAAGAGCAAATCTGCCCTACCCTGTAAAGAACATGATTTCCTTAAGGTGCTGTTTGGATACAGAATTGCTTCATTGGTTCTTCTCTGTAATAACCGTGCTCACAGTGACACCTAAAACCATCATTTCTGCCTCACCCACATCTTGCAACTAATCCCAGACTAACAGCTTCATGTATGTAGGCAAATAGCGAGTACCTGCTACTTGTAATTTGCAAGTGTGGCTCCTACCTTTCATGGTACTGCAACTTTACACTGTACCATTGCTTATATCGTGACAGAGAAAAATTGTTCAACTATGATACTGCTTACATCCAGAATGCGCAGATTAAGAGGGCATATTGCTATAGCTTGTAAAATGAGACACTGGCTCTATCACGTGCAAGGGCCAATTACCCACTTCAGGTCTCATGTATTACCAATCTAAAATACAGTGCTTTGCATCAGAAGTTTGCAGGAGATCTAGGTGGAGAAATGAGCAAAGTCTAAATTAATACTTGATGCACATCCAATTAATAAAACCTATTCCAAGGATTAGGTATGTTCTGAGCTGGTAAGGCATCTGAAGAAGTCATTTCATTCTTTTAAGACCTCTAGAACATCAAAAATCTGTACCACAATTTTCTACATGCTTTCCAATGTTACTATCACAGCTAATCAGCTGAATAAAATACCCTTGCATGAGCTTCTTCAGATGTCCTTCACAGCATCATTGTAGGGCTTAAATAATAAGCTAGCACTGCAGAAATTTAGTATGTGTTTGTTTCTACAGCCCCCCCAAGTCTAACTGAAAGGGTAAGTCAAGCTTGTTTTGCTCTCTTTCTCTATCTATCAGTCAATCCTTTTATAAGCAATGAATGTTTGATTCAAATGTGCTTTGCCTCTGCAATTTCTTTTTCAAATGGTAAGAAATATAATGGGGCTTTTCTCAAAAGCAGTCCTACACATGTGGGACAGAATATGGCTACCAAAACTATGCAATACGCGCTGTCTGGGGTGGCATGGAGAGAAGAGAAAATAACACCAAAGACCGCAGGTTTTTAGGCTTTTTCCTGCCCTGCAAAACCACAGACAGTGCACGCCCCACACACGCTTGGCCGTCATTTCCCTACAAGATCTCCCTTCTTCTTCTCCACAGACATTTTGTGCAGGGTTATGCCCCTGCCATGCAAACTCTTGACATTTGCAAGTGGCCAGTGAATCAGGAGGCAACTGCTGGTTACCAGTGAGAACGAAGCAACATAATCCCAGAGTTGCTGGTAGAGCAGGTTTCAACCCCTATCATATTTGGAAGTCATCTGGTGTGAAGGATCCAAGGAGTACATATATATTGGATCTTTTTTAAAGTGGACTTGAAAAATAAAACCTTTTTCCAGTTGGCATTTCCAAACCGACAATCTGCAACCTCTTAAGATGTGACAAAGTTTATACCCCTGGCAACTAAGGCAAGTTTGAGCACTTTAATCTGCTTTAACACTAGAGTGGTAAACAAGAAATGCACCATTCAGGTTAATTTCAGAAGAATGTTTCTGATTGAAAGATAATGTAGTACAGGTGTCCTGATTCCTACACTCAATTGTGTCAAAAAAAGTAGTAATTCACACAAGCACTGTAAAAGGATTCTTCCAGATAATAAACTCCCAGTGCTACTGTGCACAGCTCTCGACGTGTCTTTCTACAGAACAGAACTATAGTGGTGGCTCAGAAAGGCAGAAGTCTCTGTGCTCTTCATCTCAGGAGCCATTCCTTCTGCAGATGTAGGAAGAGCACAGATTGAAGTAATCCCAGGCAGACTAAAAATTCCTCAGGGTGAGATCAGCATAGCTAGCTGGCAGTGGCGTGAACTAACTCACATGAACACTGACCTAATGCCACTTACCAGTGGTTTCCTGAGGTGCACATTACTGGTAGCTTTGTTTTAACCCAGTATATGGGACATCTAAGCCTTGAGGACTGCTCTGTGCATTAGCATGTGCTTGGTTTGTGCAGGCCAGGAAAATCTCACATTCTTCTGCTCTCCCAGTCTGTCTGCTACCTAGTGCTAGCTACCACTGATGCTTTGCCTGCCTTGCTGGCAGTCACTGCAGCTTGGTACATTCAGGCTTAGCGTAGCTGAAACGTAGTTCAAGGCAGCCCATGGGGTCCACAAGGCTTATGAGTGCAAACAACTGGGCAATTGTCCTGTCCAGATCCACATGTTCACAGAGACTCCATCAGCAGCAGCCCAAGGAGCTGGGCTAAAGGCAGCTCAACCACATCCCTGAGAGGAGCAGCCTGGGCAGGGTGGACTTCGGAACAGGTACTCCCTTGCACACACCAGCTGTTTCTCATTCTACCGGTTCTACATCCTTATTTGTGAGGGAGCACCACCCCTCCTGGTGGGGTGGTAGTTGCTGGCACATACACCTTGGAGTGGGCAGATGCTGCACGTTCCTCTCCTCAAATGCCATTTTTCCAATGTTATGTCCTGGCCTCTCCAAGCACTTTCACCATGGTCGTTTGGGAAGGGCTGGAGAAGACTCTAAAGATGATCCTCACACCCACACTGCATCTCTCTGTTTCATGTTGAGTTACATCATTCCTACTTTGCCATATTGCGCACTTAAATATTACTGAAATTTATTAAGCTAAGCAAAATATTTTTTTTCCTTTTCCTCCCAGCACAACGAATGCGTAATTTTTGAAGAATCAGACAAAATGACAGGTTGCTGAAACTCATGGGGCAGGAGGCACAGCTTCCTCCTTCCCTCAGTAGCACAGCTCCTTGCAGTCCCTTGCCCACTGGCTATCTCTCTTCTCATTATTCAGACCACAGTGGCATGCTATTTTCTCAGCTAGGTTCAGAGCCCCACTGTGCTACAGACTTTACCAGCAACAGATAGACATTGACCTTGTCCTGAGAAAACACAAGAAAAATTACAGAATAATCTGAAGTCATCACAAATGCTCAGACAACAGATGCAAATGGTCAGATTCTAGGAAAACAACAACAAAAAAGCCACCTAGGAGTCTTTTCACTATGAATTTCAGTGCAACTGCTTACTGGTATGATCTTCATTTAATGTGCTAGTTATCAGCCGCCTGCCACTTCTCCAGCTGATGGAGACATGGAACAGAGGTCACTGCATTCATTTCTTATGCTGCTAGATCTCCAGCAGTTCACATTGCCAGCCACAGTGCTCAAGAAACACAGTTCTACGTCATACTTACATAGTTCTAGGTTTAATTTTCTGTTGGTGTATGTAGGAAGAACTCTGCTAATGACTGCGACACTTGATTAGACCATTTAGCTCTCCATCCTCATGTTTAATTTTCCTCCTAAAATACAGTCTTATGACAAACTCACTGCTGAATTATATATGTAACAGAAAGCTTCCAGCCAAGGTAAAAATGAATAAAGAGTAAAATGACTCATATTATCTGGTTTGTGTTGTAAAAACGTTAGCATATTGAGAAATATGTCTGGACATTTTTAAAGATGTGTTGGTAAAGCAGACTTCTACATTAGTCTCTCACTTGATTGCAACATCTCCACTCATCATTCTCTTTACTAACACAGACTAAAATATTAAGTAACATGAATACTAACTAGTGTCAAATAGTATGACTGCGCCTGCTAACATACTTCATTCTATAGACATTAACAACAATACCAACAAAATTACTACCAGTGTTTCTGAGAGAGTGAAGAATAAGGGCTTTCTGTTTTGAGAAAGTAAAAACCACATTTGTGGCTGAAAAATGACCCTACTCAGTTTCTGTTCCCTAGTGAGTTCTTCAGAAACTCTGAATAAATTCCCCTCCCTTTTCTTTTTGAAGAAGAAAATAATAAAATTCAAAACATTTTATGCTTTTCTCATTAGATAAATAAATACTCTTAGGACTTCGGAGTAGAAGTCACTCAAGTCTAAAATTTCCAGCTGGAGATTAAAAAATCCAAGCCTTTCACTGAGTGATCAGAGCTTATACTCATCTGAGCGACAACATGGTTTGACTGCACTGCAAAGTTCTTGGAAAGTCATTTCCTACACTGAAACCCAATTTGTTAATCGTAACATCCATACCTTTCTGTATTTCAAGACCCGTGTTTGCCAGCAATGATTATCAACAGTAATTCTTAGTGAATGGTAATAAAGCCGATACTCTTAATTCTGAAAGGTAAATTCCTCATTAAAAAATGAGACTGTTGATCATCCTTGCAGTTGAGGCTTTTTAAAGGTCTCAGAAAATCCAGGAAAGCCTTTTAAGAAAAACCCTAAAATATCTTCCTCTATTCCTCTGGTGATCAGCTTCTGAGAGCCGCAGGAAACAATTTCAGATTATTTGATCTGTATGTTAGACAACAGACTTTCCACAGCCTTCACCTTCACTAAATGTACAGAGGTGAGAAACAGCCAAGCAGGGCATTGTCTTTCCTCCTTTATCCATATAATGAGGGAGCCTGGAAGGAGTTCAGTTCAAGAAGGTTCTAACCATGTTTTCCAGCAGCACTGATATCTGAAGCTTCCAATAAATGATGGCACCCTATGCAGCCCTCTGTATATGAATGTAGCCCCATAGCAGGGAGGGAAAATTTAGAGCCAGGGTTCCCACACTGACTCCACCTTTCTCTCTTGGCTCTCCTTTTGACTCCCAGGCAGCAAGCACGCCTCAGTTCCTCCTTCTGATCTCCGTGACCCAGGTCTACCTTTGCAGTTCACAAAGCTGTCTGTCAAAATTACAAGGATCCCAACCGCCAAGTCACCTTGGATAACCCCTACATGCACGTACCATGGCTAAACTCCAGCCCGTGGAGTTCCTACTAGCAATTTGACTCTGCTGGCCAGATAATACACACATGCTACTTTTCAGTATATTCTGACATTCAGCATAGACAGTCAGGGCTCCTAAACACTTGCTTTGAATATAAAGCAGAACACCCTGCAGCTGCTCAAAAGAAAATGGCACTTCGCAGGAAGAAGAGTATGTGCTGGGGGGACTAACTCACTGATATGGCAGATACATACAGTGCACCAAAGCAAGCCAGAAGGGACCAAAAAGCATCCATTTCTCCATCCAGATGAGAATGTACTGGCAAGAAGTTAATTGCATAAGATAAATGCAAGTAGAGGAATATAAAATTTGACATTTTGCTGCTTCAAAAACCAGCTGAGCCAAACGGTCAGAATTTATTCTGTTAAGGCCTGACTCATCACAGAAACACAAATTTTAAAGATCAACAAGTAACTTAGTTATTACTACCACAAAGTGGTTGGCAGGTTTTGTTTCGCTCTGGCTTACTAGTACTAACTAAGCCTTAAACATCATGTAAAAAAAAAACCCTAGCAGCCCCAACAAACACACAGCAGGAATCTGTAGGAAAATATGCAAAATCAGAGCCTGAAGCCTCATGCATAGCGAAGCCTTAGCATTTGCAGAACCTGTGCTACCTCTCCAACACCAAAGAGCAACTCAAAGCACTGCTGCTTACTGTAAAGCGTCTTAAATGAATGGAGGCCATAGCCATTTACTCAGGTGCTAGGAAAAATAAAAACTTATTAAGAAATAAAACTGATTTTGCATCCAGA
>WEIS01043512.1:0-18435 GCA_013389965.1 Todus mexicanus
AAATTCCCTTTCTCCTCCTCTCCTCTCCCCCAGCCCCGGCGGGGGTCGCAGCGCCTCCCCCCGAACCTGCGCCGCAGGACGGAGATGAGCAAAAACCAATCGCTGCGAGGGGAGGGGGCTCAGCACCTTCCTCAGGGGGTGGGCAATGCCAGTGGGGATGCTGGTGCCAGCAGCGCTGGGGATGGAGCCCCCTGCACCCCCCTGGGATGGGGCACATGGGGTTCAACCCTTCCTCCCCTCCCTCGGCCCCTCAGCTTGCTGCCCCGCTGCCCCAGACCCCGCGCCGGTTCCCTCTGCGGGCACAGGGAGCAGGAGATGCCCCCTCTCCCTTGGCTCTGGTGGGGGGACGTCACCACCCTGAAAATCCCGCTGGCCGGAGCAGGGAAGTGAGGAAATGTGGCGCTGGTGCTGCCAGGGCTCCGGGCTCTGCAGCTTCCAGCCACGCAGCGGGACAGAGGTGCCCGATGCCAGGGCACTGGGGTACCCGCAGCCCCCACCTCGGCCCTCGCCCAGCTGCCATGTGCTGCTGCTTGGGAGGCGACGGAGCGTCGGCGTCCCGCTGGCAGCCGCGTGCCAGGCACGGCCAGGCCGCTGGCAGCATCGCCGCCGCCGCGGGACCCCCGCCACGTCCAGCCTGGGGGGTGCTGGGCCCCGGGTTACCCCAGGAGGCAGATTAGGGTTGCTCAGGCAACGGGCACGGAGAAAGCCCGTCTGGATCGAGGCCGCCGGGGCGCACAAGGGTGTTTGTTTTCCGTATTAAGCGCCTGAGCGAGGAGGGGGGGGCATCAGACGGCTAATCCCCCCTCAATGCCTTCGCTGGGCGAGCGGCCGCGGGCTGGACCCTGCTCCCAGGAATGCTGATGTGCTTTGCCCCGCGCAGGCAGACGGGGCCGGGGCTGGGGTCCCCTCCATGCCCTGAGCAGGCAGAGCTGGGGGTCAACCCGTCGCTGGCCCCGCGCAGGCCACGGCAAGCTCCTGGCCGTGGCTGAGCCCCAACAAGCCGGGGTTCACCATCACCAGCTGCTCGGGGACGATGGGCGCAGCGGGACGGGGGCGCAGACGCTGCTCTGCCCCCGGCTTGGCCCTGTGGCTGCCGCGGCCTGGCAGTGCCAGCTCTGCTGTGCCCTCGCCCCACCTGCAGCCCCTGGTGCCGCGGAGCCCCGGCACAAGGCAGAGCACGGGAGGGCCTCGGCCGGCACAAGGGCTCCCGCAGTACGGCACGGGCCGCGTTTAACCGGAGCGCTCCCTGGCAAAGCATTTCCTCGGCACGCAGCCGCCTCAGCCAGCGCAGACATTCCTCTGTCCCACAGAGCAAACCATCGGCTGCGGCCTCGCTCCGTGCTGGCCTCCCCCGCCTGTCATCGCCCCTGCGCCAGCCACAGCCCCCACACCTGCCCCTTCGCCGGGACCGAGCCTGCGATGCAGCCGTGCTGCCCTGGCTGTGCCACCCTGGCTGTCCCACCCTGGCTGTGCCACCCTGGCTGCGCCAGAGGCCCCGCAGCAGCCCCGTCCCTCTGCCCGGCTGTGCTGGAGCACCGGGGTCACTCGCTTCGCGCTTCGCGGTGTCCTCACGGTGCTATCCCAAAGGGAGCACCAGGGCCAAGTGTGCCTGCAAGGGCGCACACAGAGCCGTGGCTGCTGCTGGCACTGCCACCCCAGACACGGCTCAGCCCAGGCACGGCTGCTCCTGGAGCAGGGCTGAGCGCGGGCGCAGCAGCGCGGGGCCGGGCACTGGCTGTGCAGAGCCTCTGCTGCCGCTTCTCCTTCCCGGCAGGAGAGGGAAGCCCGGCTTAGCTGGGATTTAGCAGCTCTGCTGCTTCTAACCTCTGGCAGCTCTGTGCCCGCCTGCTGTGCCAGGGCTCCGCGGTGGCCCTGGCCTCCCAGGGGGGCGAGCGATGCCACCTTGGAGCACAGCATGGAGCTCAGGGAGCCAGCGGCTGTGGGGGAGCTGGTGAGGGCACAGTGCTGCAGTGGCACTGAGGCCGGGGTGCGTGGGCACCGCTGCGCCCTGGCGCTGCTCACAAGGCCCTGGGTTTGTTCCCTCCCCAGATTCCCCGTCCCAGCCATTCTGCTGCTCCGCGCAGGAGGAACAAAAGACGGAGGAGAAATAATTCAATCTAGGGCTGAAAAATGCCTTAACTTAATTTCGGTGGGTCACGGACGTAATCGAATCAGCCCCGTGCATTGGAATATCGTTTCCATGTTTCCACGAGACGGATAATTGTGCTCTGAAAACCAGCCCTCGGTGCTCGGCAGGAAAATCTGCTGCAGGGGCAGGAGGGGGCCAGGGGCTGGGCTGGCGGTCGGGAGCAGAGCCCCGTGGTGCCGGTGCCCACGTGCCGGTCGGGTCCCCGCAGCAGGGGAGCTGAGCCGCGCTGGCCACACGTGTCGGGGTGCACTGCGCTGCTCGCTCACCGTGCCAGCCCGGCCGAGGGGCTGGGGTGCATCGCTCCGGCTTCTGCAGGCGGTGACAAGCAGGTGAGAGGTGCCCAGGCCGGGAGGAGGCCGGGCAGCGAGCGGCGGTGCCGGCACAGCGCGGGGCGAGCCGTGGCTCCGTGTGGAGCGCGGTGCCAGATTCCAGCCTTCGGGAACATTCAGTGATGGATTAAATGCAATCTGACTACCACTGTGGGAGGTTGGAGAGAATTACTTCATACAAATGCACTTCGGAAAGTATTTAGAGTCAAATTTTCAAAAGCCCCTGAACGATTTAAGAGCCAAAATCCCATTTTCCAAAGTCACTTAAACGAGCAAGAAAAGATCAGCAAAGAAAACACGCGGGGCAGCCGGGGCCTGGGGGAGCGGCGGCGGCAGCTGCTGGCACAGCCCCTGGGAGCGGCCGCTCCTCCCGCGCGTCGTGAGGAGCCGCTTTGAGCCACAGCATCAATTGGCCACCGCAGCCTTCGCACTGGGAGCCACCAGGATGCATCGGGCCCAGAAAACATCCCCTGTGCTCCTGCCCCGGGGGTTCAGCCCGGGCTGGGCTGGGTCTCAGTGGGTCAGCTTGCAGGGGACGGGGACGGTGCCTGGCTCTGCACCCGCAGCAGCCGTGGGGCCGCCGTGGCCACCAGTGCCACCAGTGCCACCACCAGCTCCGAGCGTGGAGCTCGCCGGGGCTGGAAGGGTCCCCGTCTGTAACGGGAGAAGGCAGGGCTGGAGCTGGGAACCGCAAGGCTCCTTCCCTTACCCCACAACCGCTGCAGCCTCCTAAAAGCATCTCTAGTTCCCCGTTCAGCATCCTAATGAACCGCAAGGGCAGCCGGGACCCTTGGAGGCAGCAGCCATGGAGACTCGACCCCCCCAAAGAGCAAATCCCAAAGCAATTAGCTTTGCAAGCTCCGGCCGGGCTGGTGGAGGTTCCACATTCCTCGGTGGCTGTAAAGCTCTTTACTGGGATTGTTTTTCTGCGTAAGCCCTGCCCGGGGTACGCACGGCCGGGGCTCCGGCTCCCAGCGCCTTTGGTGAGTGTCATAAAAAAAAAAACCCCACTCTCGGCACGTTGGCTTTTGTGAGAGCTCAGAAGAAGCGGGTTTATACACTTCCCCCGATAGAAAGCAGAAAGGATCTGAGACAGAATTCTTGCTCCAGGATCCTTTACAATTCCTGGAGGACATTTTTGGAAAGGGAAGGGTTGTATTTACTTTGGCAGCCGCCTCTCCGCTCCTATGTACGTACGCATGGAAAATCTGCACTCACCTAACGTTTCCACGGCTCCTTTCCTGCAGAGCCAGCCCAGGTGGGAGCTGGCGGCCCCGAGACCCCTGCTTGGAAATGGCACGTTGGCCTGAAAGCTGAAGGTTAAACCTCTGCCTCTGCCGCCGGCCCTTCCCGGGTGAGCCCTTGCCCTGTGCCAGTGGGCAGAGGTAGCAGAGCCCGCGTGGAGCGGCCAGGGAGATGCTGCTGTGGGTTAGGGGTGAGGAGGAGGAGGAGGAGGAGGAGGGCAGCTGGGTACTGCTGGTGAGTGGAGCTGAAGCAGGAGCAAAGGGTTTCTCTTGCCCCATGCTGCCCTGAGGGTTCCAGGAGAGGAGGGACGTGACCCCAGGGCGAGCAGCGGGGTGTCCCCGGGGGCTCGGTTGTGCCCCAAGCCATGTCGCAGCCAGCGTGGGGCAGCCCCCGCTCACCGAGGCGTCGGGATGGGAGCGAGGGGTGAGGTGACCCACGCTGCCGTTAAACGCAGTAAATGCAAACCAGACGCGCCAACGCTGCCGCGGGGTATTGCTCGAAATAGCTCAGCACGGGCCCAGGGACGCGACGTTCACGCGACCAGCGGCAGCATCTGCTCCCGTGCTGGCTGCTCTCGGCCCTCAGCTCATGGCCAGAGCTGCCCGGAGCCCCTGCAGCGGCACACGCGGCTCTGCCAGCGGCGCTGGGGTGGCCAACCAGGGGGATTCCTGGTGAATAACCCCTGGGTGGAGAGAGGGGACGCGGCAGCCCCCAGCTCACCGCGGCTAAAGGCAGTGGTGCTGGTGCAACCAGAGCCAGGCACCATCCCCACGATGTCCCAGCCCCGTCTGCCCCCCGTGCCCCCCGCTGCCCTCCTTGGCGGGCATCTCTCCCCGCCTGCACCTCCGGCCTTCCCGTGGCTGCCGTGGTTAATTCACTGTCAGCGGGGGCAGGAATAAATCCACTTGTTGGCGCGTTGTAAATTCATCACGTGCTGGGGACGTGCATTCCAGCCCACCATAAACACCCCCGGCTACGAGCTGGTAAATCTGCCTCGGGAGCCAGGGGGTGAAGAGTCCCTGGGTCACAGGGGCTGCTCCGTCCCAGGGCCGAGGTGACCCCTCAGCACCCATCCCTGGAGGGGGGTGGCTCAGGAGAGGAGCTGTGGGGAGTGAACTCGCCCGGCTGCAGCCTCCCCCCTGGTTTGCATCCCTCCTCCCGGTGCCGTTCCTGCACCAGGGACCAGGGCGGGCGCTGCCGTCTGCGCGCTGCTCCCGTGGGTGCTGGGCACCCATCCCCTGGGGCAGGGCAGGGTCCTGCAGCCCATCCAGGAGCTGCTCCAGGGTCCGGTGACCTGCCCGCAGCGTGCAGCAGCACGAGAGGAGGTTTGCTGCTCCCGCAGCTCTGCCGAAACTTTTATGCAGTAAGCTAGTTGTAAAAGAGAAAATAAACAAACGTTTTATTATCCACCAAGCAGCTGCCGCTTCGCTTTATGGGGGTCACTCTCTGAGGAGGTCCGGCCGGCGGAGCAGAGGCACAAAGCCCAGGTCCTGGTGGGCTCCAGGCTCCAGGCACCCCCAGCTCAGCTCCCTCCGGACTCCCCAGGCCCCCCAGCACTGGGCTGGGCTCTCGGGGCCGGGCAGCCACAGCTGGGCACGGCCTGGGGAAGGGCACTTGTCGCTTTATGGTTGCTACCCCCTGCACTATCGATGGGGTGTCGGCAGGGCACCCCGGAGAGGCGGCGCGGGGGGACTCTGGTCAGTGGGTGCTGGTGTGGGGCTGTGCCGCTGGCGAGGCCGGACGGTGCGGGAGCATCTCTGGAGGGCAGGGCCCAGGCTGGTTCCCTGCCCCTTCCCTGGGCACAGCGCAGCCGCCCAGCTGCGGGGTGAGCACAGCTGGAGCTGATCCCCCCCAGGTGGGGGCTGCCCACACAGACCCTATATAAGGGGCCAAGAGCCCAGCCCTGGGGCTGCCAGCTCTGGACTACTTCTCTGGGTAAGGTGGGGGTGTTGGGGTGGGGTCTCTCCTCAGTGGGGGCTTCTTTGCCTTGTTGTGCACAGGGGTTTTGTGAAGCCGCCTTTAGCTGGGGGCAGGAGCTGCGGAGCCTCCCTCCCTCCCCGGGAGCTGTACTGAGCGGTGCTGCCTGTCCTCAGCAGCCCCATCCCGGCCACGCAGCGCCCACCACCCGCTTCACGAACTCGGGTGCCCCGTGGGGACCTCCCCGAGCGCAGCAGCTCCGCAGCCGGTGCGGCTCGACTCGACTCTCATCCCGGCCCAAAATCAACACAGAGACTTTTCTGCAGACACCCGGGGCCGGGTGGGGGAACTGTGGGGTGGGGAAGGGTCCCGTCCTTCTCCTGCTCTTACAATAACACCGCCGAGAGCCCCTGGCCCTTGCGTGTTGGCCGCCCCACGCGGTGCGGGATACGCCTGCCTCAGCCTTGCTCAATTAACGTGAGCTCCTAATGACCTTCTGCTGGTAGGATGTGATGTCCTGTGGAAAGCAGCAGCCTGACGTGTGTCCTCTCCTTTTTCCAGCTCAAATACGGGGATGTGGCTGCCGCAGCCCTGGGCACTGGGGCTGGATGGACCCCAGGGACACAGGTGAGTGCTGACAGCGGCTCCTTGCTGTGTTTGTTTGTCCTCTCTTTGCCGGGAGGGGCTGGAGAAGCTGGAAACTTCGAGGCAGGGCCAGTCAGAAGGATCTGGGACACAGGGAGGGGTGAACAAGTGGCTGACAGGGCTGGGGCTGTGGGAGTGGGGCCAGACACAGCCTGGGAGGCTCCAGCCGAGCCACGGGGCACCTGAAGCCCAGATGTCCAAACCTTTGCTCTCGCCAGTGCATGTGGAGGTGGCTGGTAAATCAGCGGTGCTTCTGGTAAATCAGCATCACTTCGCCTCCGTGCCGGGATAACCTCGTCCCATCCGGGCACGCGGACGCGTGTCCCTGGCTGAGCTTCAGAGGGGCCGAGCAGCGCCGGGAGCGGGGGCATCGCTGGCTGCTGTTGATTGCTTTTCGGAGTCTGCCCTGGCCCCGGCGATGGGGAGACCTGAAATGCCGCCTCCTCCTCCTGCTGCTGTGAGCAGGACCCACGGGGTGCAGCAGGATCCTGCTTGGGGATCCTGACCTCCCCCAGCAGAGACTCCGCCAGCTCCACGTGCTGGGTACCAGGCACCAAAGCATTTCCACAGGGTGGTTCCCTGGGCTCCTGCAGGGGTTTGGGGGCAGCTCGGCCACCGCTCAGGGTCTGGCAGCGCCGTGCTGAGCGCTCCCAGGCTGTGCAGGCAACGCCCCTCCCTGCTGTCAGGTTTGAGACGCCGAGTCCTCAAAAATGCAAAAAATGCAATGGGAATCAAGGTTGGCCTGAAGATTTTTTGATCTTTTCGCAATTGCTGCAGTATTGCTGTAAGTACATCCAGATGGCTGCAGACCACACAGAGGCACCGAGCCCCGCTGCCGCCGGCACGGCCACCTTCGGGCCACCCTGTCCCACCTCGCCCGCGACACTCGGGAGCCGCGGGGACGTGCCGAGGGGCAGCGCTGGAGGATGACGGGGCAGGTGGAGCTGTGCGCCGCGAGGGTGGATCCCAAGGGGTGGCTGCGGGGTGACCTGTCCCCAGGGCTGGTTGTTGTCACGAGGCTCCAAGGGATGCCCTGGCAGCGCCACCGCCCTGCCTTGGACCTGGGGCAAGGCTGTGACCTCCAGCAAAGCTTTGGGAGTTGAGCGTCGGGCAGGCAGAGCTACAGATCAGGTGGTGAGCAGCGGTGCTGAACCGTGGCTCCAAAGCACTGGCTCCGTCCCTGCGGCTCGTGGCGCCATCCTGACCGTGGGCTGCGCTGGGCTCCTCGGTGTGGCCGTGGCTGCCTGGCTCGGGGAGCAGGTTGCTGCTCATTTGGCCTGAGCGTTGGTGTTGCTGAAGCTTCAAACAGTCGGTGTAATTTAGTCCGGGGTAGCTGGTGGGAAGGTGCAGGTACCTAGATCTGGCTGGGGAGCCAGGATGGATGCGAGGGCAGGGCTGGGGTCCCTCTGCCCACGTGGGCTCCTCTGGAGCACCCAGGGGCTGCCAGTTTTCACTCCTGACCTCGCTCCTTGCAGGAGCAGGAAGGTGTTTCCCCAAAGCTGCTCCTCAGGGAGCAAACCCTCAGTGGCTTTTGTTGAAAAGCAAGAGCATTTCTAGGGAGACAGAAGTTTCCTTTTCTGAAAAGCAGCTCCCAGTAAGGAAACCATGTTTTGGCCAAACCCTGATGCCCAGGGCTCCTCTCTGTGGTCTAGCCAAGAGCAGAAGATAGTGCTGGTGGTGCGGGGTGGGTGCCTTGCCTGGCTCTGGTCCTCCCCAGCAGCAGCCGTGCGACCAGGGTCTGCTGGTGCAGGGGACAAGGGGCTGCACCTCCCCAGCATCGCCCCAAAGCTGCCCCAGCTGCTGCTACGGGACTCGTGCAGTGCCTGGGTACCTGCTGGGGATGCGCCTCCACCCGGCACGTTCCTCTCGCTCCTCTCCCCTCACTGGAGGAAGGTCCTGGTCCTGGTCCTGTCCCGTACCCCCTCCTCGCCCCCGGTCCCAGCTGAGCACCCCGGGGCCGGTGGCCATGCTCTCCCTCCCCTCTGCTGCCCACCAAACCGAGGAAGTCGCGACCGCAGAGCTCTTGAAAGCATTTTTTTGGTAGAGACCACCGGTACTGAGAGATTAAAATTGCTGTTGTTTCTTCCATTACTCAGCTTTCCTGAATTATGGGGTGTAATACTCAGGGAGTGGGAATAATTAGGGGAGAACAATGGCAGGCTTGAAGGCTTAAACGCGCCTGTGTGGTACTCGCAGCCCGGCCAGCCGCTGTCACATTTCTCTAGGCCTCCATTTTCCACAGCCCGTGCCAAGCCCTTTCCACTACGGTACCAGCTCCTCGGCTTCCTCATTCCTCGGGCTCCGCTGCCCTGCCCGGCTGCCCCGGTTCACGCTCAGCTCCCCAGCTCCTGGCCAGCCAGCGCCCGCGGCACGGCTCCAGTGCCCTGCCTGGCTGAGATGCAGGAGCCCGGGGCAGGGGGATGCAGAAGCCCAGGGGATGCAGGAGCCCGGGGGATGCAGGAGCCCAGGTCAGCTCCCATCGCTTCTTTCCTCCCTCCACCTCGTCGTCACTGGGCAGGCAGGGGTCGCGCTGGGTCGTGTCGGTGCTCCGTGCTTGAGGAAGTCGCTGGTTTCTCCCCTCCGTGGGGAATGTCCCTCCGGCTCCTCGGTGGCATCTTGCTCAAGCGCTTTCCCAGCACTAGGTTGCCGCTGCGCGACCTTCGGGAGCGATGGTGCCCGGCAGTGGGATGGGATGTGGAGCCGCAGCCTGGGGCAGAGCCGGCCCCGTGCCCAGCGATGACTTGTTGGATGCCAGAGCTAGCGCTAATTAAAACAAAATCAGATTATTTTTTCGTTCTGGAGAAAGAGACATTGTTCTGGTGAGCACTTTCCCTGCACGAGCTCCCGTGTCTCGGCTGCCTGTGTGTGACGGGCAGGGGGAAGCCAACGGGGGCTGAGGGGAAAGTCTGGGGCTTCGCTTCCTTCAGGGGGGTGATCAGGTTTAAATTTTCAAATCATTTTGCTCCTCTCCTTATTCACTTAACTACTTGGAAGCCTCGACCGCAGCCTGTTCCTGACCAACCCGGCATCCAGTTTGGTCCCGCTGACCACGGTGGGGATGGGGTCAGGGATCGGGGAGTCCCGTGTGGCCCCCGGTTGGTGGTGGCAGGGCTGGTGTGGGGGCTGGCACCAAGTGCTTTAGGAATAGCCCCTCTCCCCGGGCGTTGCTGCAGGTTTGAGCTGCTGGAGGAAAGATTTAATCTGGAAGGAGGCAGCTCTGGGGGGAAGCTGAGCAGGGGCTGGGCTGCCTGGAGCTCCATCGCCGGGTTCACGAGGCTGGGTCAGCCCAAGCGCAGCGGGGATGGGCTGGGAGCAGCCCCTGCCCCGGGATGGGTTAGACGCCCTTCACAAACCTGGAGAAACACAGAGCGTTTCAGCAGCTCCCTTCCTTGGAAACCGCAATTAAAGCTATTTGAAAAGCAAAACATTTCTGATCAGAACGCCTGGCTGTTCCTGGCTGCCGGCTCAAGGTCTTGTCAGGGGCCAAGGCTGCTCAGCACCGGCAGCTCCCCGAGCGAACCCACCCGAGCCGGGCGCTCGGAGCTCTGGCTGCCTTTGGCGACGGGCCCTTGGGAATTGTGCACCTTCCGTAGATGGAGAGGCTGGACTGGGGCTCGCCAGGGTCCTGGGGTGGCAGCGAGCTGATGGCTTCGGTGTTTGCTGTGCCCCATCCTGGGGACGCTCCTGCGCCGTTTGGGATGGAGCTGATCCCTGCAGGGCACCGCGTCCCTGCCCCGCATCCTGCAGCCCGCGCGGCGAGGACGGCTCGCGGGGGGATCGGTGCCGCTGCCGGCCGGACAACAGCAGCTGTGGTTTTAATCATTGGGGTTTAGCTATTGTGAAGCTCAACGAGAAACCGAGAGCAGTGAAACCGCAGCGAGAAGGGCGGCAAGGCCGGTGTCTGGCCGGCTGCCTGGTGGGAGGTGTTGTTGGGGTGGTCGGAGCATCCTGCGGCCGGGAGAGCGGCGGTGCCCTCGCGGGGTCGCGGCGCGGGGCTGGGGGTGGCGGCTCAGCTGGCGTCGAGCTGTTCTCTCTGCCACGGCCTCGCCACTGCCTGGGTTTGTCCCTTCCCGGCGCGGATTGGCACGAGGTGCTGCTGCTGAAACCGCCACATGGGAGCTCAGAGCACCGTGCGGGGACTCCTGGGGAAGGGGGACACGGAGATGAGGCAGGTGCCTGCCCCGGACACTCCTCATCCCTGTGCGTGTTGCCAGGGCCAGTCTGTGCCCAGGAGAGGGGATGTTCCTCCCGGAGTTTCCGTTCGCCCAGCGCTTTTACAGGCGCCCTCGCTGCAGAGTTGACTTTCAAAGGGCTGGATCAGCTCCGCAGCCGGGCAGAGAGCGTGGGAGGAGGGTGCCTGTCCCGCTTAGGAAACACAAAACAATGAAAGAGGAACAATGGAGCCTCCTTCCCTTCACCCGAAATACCAAACGCCGCCAAAACGTGGCAGAGCTCCGAGCGGCGCTGCTGGGGCAGCTCGCGTGGCCCGCGGCGGGGAACCGGCGGCACCTCCTCCTCTTCCTCGGCCCTGGCAGGGGGAGCTGCGGGAGGTTGGGTGCCAAGGAGCTTCGCCAAGGGGCTGCCCTGACCCGACACTGCTGCTGCCAGCGGGCGTTCCCAGCTCTGCAAAGCGCCTTTGGGCCTGGGCGGTGGTTTTGCAGCGTGGCTGCGTCGTGGGGCAGGGGTTTGCAAGCTGCGGGTGCTTCCCAGGGCAGCTGAACGTGCTGCTCGTTGGGCGTCCTCTTGCCTGGCCCTGGTGCCACCACGGGCAGGTTCTCAGTGCACGGCTGTGGTGGGGCTGGGGCACCCTGAGGGGCTGGGGCACCCCAAGGGGCTGGGGCTGAGCGTCCCACGACGCGCGGGGCTTGAGCAGGTCGTTCTGCCCGGGGCTGCTGGGTGGTGCCAGCCCGTCCCTGCTGGCGCTGCCCACGCCGTGGCTGCTCGGGGCTGTGGCGTGGTGCCAGCCCTGCTGAGGAGCTGCTGGCCCTGGTGCCCAAGCCCTCACGGGTGAAACATCCTTTGCACGGCCCCAGCGAGCACCCGGCACCCCAGCCAAGCACATCTGGCTGAAAGCTGTGGGAGCTGCCCCGGCACTGAGGACACCAGTCCGGAAACTCTTCCTTCCCGGGGAGATTCCCCCGTCCCATCCAGGCTCCTTTCCCAGCACCATCCCTGCCCCATCCGCGGGTGCCCAGGAGGGGCTGCTGCCCGGGGCTGCTGCCCAGCCCTGCTGGCCGTGTGAGGAGCAGGGGTGAGAGCTCTGCGTCCTGCTGGCCAGGGTGGAAGCGTTCCTTCACCCGGCTGCAGGCTGGGGCAGGGTGAGGGTGCTGCCGGCACGAGGTGGAGCGGAACGTGGCCAGGCTTGATGCCGGCTCCACTGCCGTGTGGCCAGAGCAGGGCAGCTGCAAACAGCTGCCTGCAGCAAAGCAGGTGACAACCCCCGGGCCAGCAGGTTGTCCCCGGGCTGAGGAGGTGAACTGGTTTGAATCCTCCTGCTAGACCCTGGTAGGTCACACGTGGGACTTCATCTCCCGCTGGAGCACAGTCAGGACACCGGGTAAAGCCCCGGTTGTGGAAGGAAATGGAGCTGGAGGAGGGTGAGGGCTGGGAAAGCTCCTTCCACGCTCTGCAGGCACCGCTGCAACTGGGAGCCCAGGGTGGGGCTGGGCCACGGCAGGGTCTGGGTGCTGCAGAATCCATCTGCTGCCATCGTGGGGTGCTCGGCGTGGGCAGGCAGGGCGCAGGCTCTGCAGCGCTCCTGCCCCGTGCCCCGCGTCCTCCCCGCGCCGTGTTGCTGTTGTCATCTCCAGCATCACCCGGATCGGAAGGGCTGGAAGCCGCCGCTTTCCCTGCCAGGTTAAACCGCTCCCCAGGAACGTCCGTGAGTCCCACGAGTCAACTTTCCCCTCCGCGGGATGCGTCCAGGGGTCAGGGCTGGCACGACATGAAAGCGACGGGTATTCAATAACCTCGAGCCGCGGAGAGGCTCCGCTCCAAGCCCAGCCGCGCTGGGTTTACTGGTGCACATGCCTTTCCCCATTTGTTTCCTATAAACAGCACATGGGAATATTTAGTAGGTTTCAAGCAGAGCTTTTCGCATGTTCTCCCTCGTCTGCAGCGAGCTACCCGGCAGTAGACAGCTTTAATTTACTTAACGCAGCTCTCGCTTTTTGTTCTTGCAGAGGCTCTGGGCTGGGTTTGACCCGGTCGCCCCAGCGATTAACGCCCGGCTCCGTAACTCCCGAGGGGTGGCAGTGGGGGCCCGGGAGCCGCTCCCCGTGGGGACAAGCGCGTTCCCTTGCTCACCGAAGGAAGGAAAAGGGCCTGGCGTGAGCTCACTGGTGAGAAATAACCTCCTTTTAGCAGTGACATCAGCAAGGACTTGGGGCCTCCTTCCCCCCAGACTCTGGGACACAGTCCCCGGGGGGCAGCCGCTGCCCAGAGGCTGCCTCAGGAGGTGGGTGCGTCTCAGGGCTCTTTGGGGTGGCTCTTGCTGCCGCTGGGCAGGTGCTGCGTGATGCTCGCCAGCTCTAGCCAAAGAGAAGAAGCCACTTCACTGCAGGAGCTGCACCTTCCCCGCCCTTGGGGCTGGCAGTGGCTGGGGTGCAGCCCTGGGGTGCTCAGCTCGCTCCCCAGGTGATCTCTCTCTGCTATGAGTGACCACGAGCAGCGCGGAGTGCTCAGCACCGGAGACAGGGACCTGCTGGAGCGGGGCCGAGTCCCTGTGAGCGCTCCCTCGGCATTCCCGGGGCAGAGCGAGGCCTGTCCCCAAAGCAAACATTGACTGTCTGGTTTCCCAGCGCTGCCCATCACCCTCCGAGTCCCACCCCCAGCCCCGGTCCCTCCGTGCGCTGAATGTGGCGCAGGTTCCTTTGGGCAGCGGCTTTCACACGCGCCAGCAGCCGCATTCTTGGTGCGGCGCGGCCGTCGCCCTGCCAGCCCCTCGGCCGCCGCTCCGCGCCCGCCTCGCCAATACAAAGGCAAGAGGAAGCCAAGGAGTCGACACCGGGATTATTTTAATGCATCTGCTTTTAAAACGCAGCCTTAAAATGACTTACGATGGTCAGTGAACGAGAGATGAGGGATCCTCTCGATCTCTGTGACAGGACCGTGAGGCGCCTCTGCCTCCGCAACCCCCCCGCTCCTCGATGTCCCCCCTCCGAGCTCTGCCACAGCGACTCGCTGCCCCACCAGGACACACCCCACGGGGCAGCCGAACCTCCCACCAAAGGGGCTCATTTGGGTGAAACAAGGGCCGGGCTGACCCGTCCAGACGACTCGGAGCTCACCCAGGGAACCTGAGGATCGCAGCACAGGCGGCAGCTCGTCCCTCTCCCCACGCTCAGGCACAAACCTCCAGAGGTTCAGGAGCTGCTGCCCCCTGGGCGGCTCTGTGCCGTCCTGCGATGTGAAGCGACGGGACAGCGGCGTCTGGCTGCGTTTTCCAGCTGGACGGGCGGTAGAGGAGGCCGATTTCCCAGCGTCTCGCTTCCTGTGCTCTAGCACTACCATGGGTGTTTATTTTCCAGCCCAGCAGGAGCTCCAGGCTGCCGACATCTGCCGGTTCAAGCGACACGGGAAGCTCTGCCGCAACCCAAACATCTGTGAGGACACCCCCAGCACCACCTCCGCACCGCGCGGCGTTTGTGCACCCCAACGGGAGAACTCTCGCCCTGCTGAAACGCCTTTCCCACCTCCCAGCTGTCAGTCCGAGTTTCTCCCAACGCATCCCGGTGCACCGAGCTTGTATTTTATCAGTAACTCCAGAATCAGCTGCAGGAAGCCCGTTTGGGCTGCAGAAATATTAGGTGCTTCTCTCCAAATGGGTTCTAAACGTCTAAGGACAGTGCTCACCGGGGTGGGCTCTCACAGCTTGGTCTCCAATTTGGTGATAAAGGGGATTGGGACTGGGACAGGCTGGAGCTTCTCCAGCACCTGAGCAGCAGCTCCTGCACTAGCGAGCGGCACAATGAGAAAAGGGGAGTAGAAAGAGTCCCCGGGAATAGGAAAAAGACATCACCTTACGAAAAAAAAAAGCTTCAGAATGAACCTGTGAGATAAACAGCGACCAGACAATCGTCTTCTACAGAAGGTGGAGGTAACAGTAGAAGACGAGAAGATGTTAACCAGTCAGTGAGTGAGTCTGAGTGTGCAGGGGCACCGGATCCCCGCGGATCTGTGAGGAAAGCGAACGGCCGACCCAGGCGCTCCCCTCCAGTCCCAACGGGAGGCTGGGCTGCGCTTCACTCTTCACCAGCCGGAAGATTGTCTTCAATCCTCCTGATGAACTTCATCCGGATCTCGGTGACGCTGTCGCCCTTCAGCGTGTCCTGCACAAACTTCACATCCACGGCCATCTGCACCTGGGCGGGGGAGAGCAGAGCCGTTACCTCCCGTCTCGGGGAACCCTCCGATCGTGGAGCATCAGCTCACGGTCTCCGCAACGCAGAGCTGCGGGGAAACGCTCCTCGCTTCCAGGATCGCACCCTCCCCGCTCACTGTGGCCTACGCAGGGGCCAGCGGGCACCTTACCCTGGCAGAAGTGCCTCCTAGAGCACAAGCAGGGCTCCCCGCGGAGGTCGGAGCCCAACTAACCCTGTCGCTCGGAGCTCGTGTCCTGCTGCTCCGCGGCTGGGCCTCAAAAATTTCAGCTAATCCAGCTCATCGAGAGAGGCTCCTAAATCTGAGACGCAGCCGGGCTCTTGCTCCAGCCAGTTCCCAGCCAGGGCTCACAGCAGCTCCCAAGGGAGGAGTTTGAAGCTCCGTAAAAATTGAAGGAGCTGCAAGAGTTCGTAGCGGGGCCGCGAGGTGAAGCCGCTTGGGCAGCACCCCTGGGGCTCGAGAGCTGCTGTACGCAGCAGCAGCCGAGCTCCTGCAGCTCTGCTCTCCTCCTCGGGAGGAGTTTGAAGCCCCAAGCAAAGAGAAGTCACAGACACTGAAGTATCTGCTTGAAGCCTTGGATATTCGTGCGTCTATCTGTCGGGAAGAGAAGCAGGCTCACCATTTCCAGGGCACCCCGCAGCACGCCGCACAGCAAGTTCGAGTAGATGAGAGACGAGTGGTTGTCGGGGAGCTCCACGAAGTCCACCAAGGGGTTATTCTCCAAGATCAGGGAGAACTCGTCCCCTCCAGGGCTCCAGTTGGTGATGCTCGGAGTGATGCCCAGGTACATTTTGAACGCTATCTGTTAGGGCAAACAGAGCACGACCAGGAACGCGTCCCACCAGGCAACGGCTCAGCTTCAACCTTTGTCAAATCACCGCAGGGTTCTGAGAACACCGCGCCTTTCTCAGCAGCACCCGGGGAACTAACGCTCCCTTTCTCCTCCCCGAAATCTCGATCAAACTCTCAGAACAGTCCCCGTGAGGAGCAAACGCTCGATCCCCGCGCACAGAACGCGCCAAAGCTCCGCTCTGACCGTTACCTTGGCGATAACGTCGGCGGTTTCACGGAAATCGTGGCACCGGCCGACGTTGGAGCGAGCCAGGAAGTCCTCGATGAGCCGCACCCCGATGTTGTAGCCCCTGCGAAGGCAACAAAGAGCAAGAGCTGCAGAGCGGGAAGAGCTCTGCTTCAGAAAGACAACCAGCGTTTGTGAAAGAAATTGCTGGAGGGAAAGAAATGAAACCCGAGCAATGCCAGGGTTAAATTCGGTCTGCCGGGGTCTCCCTGGTAGAGCTGCAGACCCGGGCGCGCCCACTCACATTTTGTCGAGCTGCTTGTTGACGTCCTCGTCGTTCTCGTAGTCCTTGCAGAGCTGGGTGACCAGGGCGCCGTACGTCAGCGTGAACAGCTCCGAGTTCTAGGCAGAGGCAGAAGGGATTTAACGCAGGCCCGAGCCCACAAGGGCCGAGCCGAGCGCGGCCGCGTGTCCAGCGCCGCTTCCGCTGGCGCGCAGAGGGGCCGGGAACCGGCCGTCTCCGCGGAACTCGCTGCTCCACAAGGAGAGATCCCGGGTCACACTCTGGCAAGGCCACCTCAGTCTCCTCAGAAAGAGGAATTCTCTTTGACTAGAATGACTGAGCCCTTCCTTTCTCTCCCTCTGGCCACACACACAGCGCTTCCCGCTAGCGTGTCCCGAGCCTGACCTGAGCTGGCGAGGCGAGCCAGGAGCCAATTAGCGTCTCTCGGCGTTAACGAGCACATCGCCAGATAACTGCTACGGCACCTCCGGGGCATTTCGACCACCTCCTGGGTGGCTAAACCTACACGTGAGGTTGTGAGGGGCCTGGATTTATTCCAGTGGCCGCCCTGGAGGCGCAGACTGGCTCAAGCTGCCGCTCGTTACCTCTCACAAACACGGGCAGCGCGCGTCAGGCTCCGGCTCTGGTCCTTTCAACGGGACAAAAAGCTCTCGGCCATTCCCAGATTTATTAGGTTCTGCTACCAGGAGGAAACAAAGACTCGTCTGGTCCCTCAGAAGTTCTCCAGGCACAAGATTTGCTTTAGATCAGCTCCTCGGGCCGGCTTTAGGTTTTCACTGAACCCAGCGGGAGCGTTTTCTGGAACGACTAAACCGTTGTGACTTATTCTTGCTCCCAGTTTTAGCATCAAGAAACATTCGCGAGCCCAAGCTCGGCCGAGAAGCCTCTCACCTACCATGAGATGCATAGACGCGGAAGGTGAAATGAATGGCAAATACCAAGACTAGAGAATGAAAGCGGCAGCGGGCGGGAAGGAAGGAAGGGAAGAGAGACAACATCAGAGTTAGGCGCCGCCGCCGCCCGCACGTCGCTCCGAACGCGCTCCCACGAAGCCGAGGCAAACGCACGGAGGGATCGCTCCCAAACATTCACGCGGAAGGCGCAGGGAATTCCACCTTGTCGTCGTAATCGGCCGCTAAAAGGCTCCCCGCAGGTGGAAGAACCCGTCGGGCGCCTCGGCGCTCGCGTCCAATCTCAGCTCTAAGGAGCCGACGCTTTCTCCGGGTTCTTTACTTCGTCTCGGGCAGATCGAGGCTGCCCGAGGTCACCTCGCGACAAGGTGGAAATCTCCTCCGGCTCGGCCGGCAGAGGCAGGAGGTTGGCAGAGAACTCCACAAGCGTGCAGGAAAGGTTTGGCCCTTTGTAAGGATCTGGGTGACTTTAGGAAAGCCGCGGCTCGGCAGCTGGAGGGGGCCGGGGTGAGCGGCCGGAGGGAATCCTGCTGTGACCACCCCAGGTCGTTGTCATTTCCTGGGTGAAGCCAAGAGGCCGTTGCTGTTATCGGCCCCGAAGCCCAAACCCAGCGCTGCTGGCGGGGCGACGTTAAATGGGATAACAAGGCAAAGCTTCTGGATTTGTCTCTGTGAACAGACGCTTCATTTTCACCCCGTCTAGCGGAGCTGGAAGAGCTTTGGTGCTTTTCCCATTAATTTTACGTTCTCACGCTGCGGACCAGCACAAAGTGTCCGCGCCGTGCAACTGCTCTGCGGCTACAGAAACATCATGAAGGGTCCTCATGAAGAACCAGCAGCTCCTTCAATAAAAACCTTTGCCCTTGAGGAGCGTTAAGGAATCGCCGTGTCTGAATGTCCAGCAGAGAACCCCTCGCGGGGCTGAGCCCCGACAGGGCCAGAGGGACAAAACACAGACTCTATTTTCTCATCGCTCGCTTTCAGGCGGCGATGGCGCATCAGAACGTGACGAATTCGGAATGGCCAGACCCAGTTAGACCTTCGGCTCTGGCTCTGCTCCCCCTCTGCCTGCTCAGCCGGGCTGGGAACAGGGAGCCGGGGTAGGGAGGAGGGAAGAGATGCCAGAAGCGATCGCGGTTGGGCCGTGGCGAGCCCGGGTCCCGCTGCTGCCTGAACTCCGCTCCCGTTCCTGAGCTCCAATTCCCGGTTCCCTGAGCTCCTGTCCCCGGTCCCGGCCCTGCCCGGCTCTCGGGAGCCCCGGAAGCCCATCAGCTCCGCTCCGCTCCCCCAAGGAGCCCCGGGCAGGCGCCGGTGCCGGTGCCGGTGCCCGTCCCGCGGCTGGGCCCAACCGGGGCGGGCAGCGCGGCCCAGCGACGGAGACCGGGCCGAGCCCCGGGATCCGGGCTGGGCCCACCCGAGCAGCGCCTCCTGCGGTGTCCCCTG
The DNA here is from genome assembly GCA_013389965.1 of Todus mexicanus. Lineage (NCBI taxonomy): Eukaryota > Metazoa > Chordata > Aves > Coraciiformes > Todidae > Todus > Todus mexicanus. The sequence goes on from WEIS01043512.1 coordinate 18,344, forward strand.
CCCGGGGCGTCCCCCTCCGGTCCCCTCCCGTTACCATTTTCTTGCTCTCGGAGCCGCGACCGGCCTGGCGCGACATGCTGGACCCCGCCGCT
>WEIS01043513.1:700-11866 GCA_013389965.1 Todus mexicanus
TGAGCTTTGAGCAATGCAGCTGACACTGATTATAGAACCATTCTCCACACCCAAGTTATGTGAGGCTGTCAGCACCTTTCATCAACATGCATCATATTGCTTAGCTAATGGAGCTTGGAAAGGATCTACTATTTTTCAATATTTTTCGCATTATTGTAAATAGATGAGATTCTGCTCCAGGCCACATATGAAAAGTGAAAAATTAGGAGGAAGAGACGTGAATAAGTGCAGAGAATGTGAAGAAAGAATGTGATTGCTCTTATTTCTTTGCCTCAGCAAAGCATATTCTTCTCCTTGACAAAACTAGAAATTGCCCTGAGAAGAAGCCAGTTGATGTTATCTGGTGAGCACGAAGGAAAAGAACATTCAAAAAAGGGAATACCTGCAGAAAAATACTCCAATTATTTCACATCTTTCAACATCGCATCAGCATTCATCTTTTCCTAAGCACGAATGCCTGAAGTGTTATAAGAAATGTATCTGCCTTCTAAAGAAAAAAAAAATTCCCAAGGGTGGAAAACTAAACAGTATTTTCAAGGCACCTCTGATTCTAACTATCTTTTTAAAATCAAAAATTCTTACATAGTGTCAGAGATGTGAAATTTAAGGGTAAAACAAAACATTAATTTTTTACACAGTTTACTCACATTTTAAAGTAGCTCATAAAGCTGATGAAAAGGTTTTCCTCAAGAAAAAAAGCACCCGAACAAGCTGAGTTCTTCTGAAAAATTATCTCTGTGAATCCCATTAAAAAAACATAACCAAAAGCCCTATTTTGTAATATTATTTTAAATACAAATTTTAGCAATCCAATCTACTCACTTAAAACAGTGTTACTGAATTTATCACCATTTAATCCTGTGTAAATACCATACAAAATCATGGCATTGCTTGAGAATCAAAAATCTTAGCACAAAGGCAGTTTGCCACCATCTGTAGGCTTAGGTGATTTGTAGCAGGTTTCTTCTCCAATTAGTTTCACCTTTTTCTTCTGATAGAAACTGATTTCATCTTTCAGTGTTCCTCAGCTGACATGTTATGTATATACATGTTTTTGTCGTTCCTTTTCTAAGGAAAACCAAACCCAATCTAAGAACAGATGAACTCCCTGCAATTTGCTAACCTGACATGAATTGTTGAGAGAAATGTAAAGTATTCTTGCTCTAGGGAATTAAAGTTTAAAGGAAGGAAGCAGACTAGTGACTCTACCTCCATAATTCCACAAATATAATTTGAATTACCCCCTCTCTTTTTTCCTTTAACTCAACTAGTTAGATAGATATTTGAACACAAAATGAGCACAAGTGAAATTATAACCTTGTAACTACCATAGTCCTGGTTGCTGGATTGAATCTTCAGGGCACCATTTAATACTCAGAAGCACAAAAAGACATTTAAATAATGTTAGGGTTGAGCTGTGCTACAAACCAACAGATGCTGGGCAATTCAAAGTTAAGGCTGGCAGTTCATCACCACTCTTCTTAACAAGAAGGAACAGCATGTAAATTAAGGATATAATTTCAGCCTTTCAAACATATTCTCCTGGGTTTATTGGTTTGTTGCAATGGTAATGGTATTTTAAGCAGTTTTCTGTGTGCTAAATGCCAAAAACCTCCTCTGTATTCAGGCAATACTAAGTTTACTAAACTGAAGGAAATGCAAGTGCTAAAATTGAAGAGTCAGATTTCCAGTGAAGTGCTAAATAAATCACTGTAAAAATCCTACCATATTTTTGGGAGAGGAGTGGGAAGAGTGCAACGGTGTGAACATCTGACATCGTACCACATGCAAACACAAAATGTAATGCTTGACAAAAACTGAAAAGGAATGACACTGAAGTATTACCCACCCAGGGAACATGAAATATTGTGGAATTGATGCATCTGGCATAGATAGCTCTGTCTAAAGCATCCCTTTACTGTTCTTTATTTGTGATGTAAATACACCAACAGCAATAAGAGTCAGAAACCAGCAAAATTCCATGAACAGAGTTAGCTCTGAGAAAAACAGTGAGTCTTGGTGATGTTTATTTTAAAACACAGAAATGAAGAAAAAGTATTTCTCATGTGCAGAGGCTAACTATATGACCCCAAATAATTAGATTTAATATAAGCTATACGGTAACAAGAAGCTAAGTGGTACAAAGTACTGAACATCTCCTGTATAGGGTTGTAACTGTAGGCATTTCTGATGTGATCACTTTGTTTTTTTGCAATTCATTCCAGTTATGTAATATATTAATCGCTGAGAAGCCCATGTGACTCTCCCAAATACTTTTATAGGACAGAAAAGTGAGATCACTTCCCAGTCATACTTGATCATATCTAGAAAAAAAAATGAAGAAAAACTACCTGAAAAGTAAAAGGAAAGACCAAGAATGGCAATACCAAGAATGGAGGAACACATAATATAGGAAATATCTTCAAAGCGCCTGAAGCTTAAAATTAGAGAGGAAGTCTTTAAAAACATATACATTCATATAGAAGACTATCTAAGGGGCACAGGTATGTCTGAAACATACTTATCAAAACAAACAATTATAGTGTTATTTTGCAGGACTGTATATTTCCCTGAAGCCATGCTTTTTATTTCAGTGCCTTGTTTAAAGAAGCCATATAACACAAAATATTAAAGTACCAGCTGCCTTTACTGATAAAAACAAAACAAAATTTTTTTCACTTTAGCTTCTCTTGTAAACTACTATATTTCAAAAAATTACTTATCTAATCCCACAACAAACTCAATTAGATGTCCATATATTCTTGGACAACATTATAAAAAATACCCAAGCACCATGAAGAAAAAAACAAACAATCGTAAAGTAAAATAAACCAGAATGCTCACTAGGTACAAGCAGGTAGGCAGCAACAGGTCAGTGTGATACAGCTACTACCAAAGGCAAACAAAAAACAAAAACCAGCAAAACAATCACATCTGTAAGTCTTTACCAATTTAAAGAGCCAGCTTCATCCCAGCACACAGCAAGAGAGGTGAAAAAAAAAAGGTTTTGAAAGAAGATAAGCGAGCGTGGATGATCTTTCCAGAAAGGGCAGTGTTCCTATCTTATTATATTGGTTCAGAAATAATGTGTAACATAAAACGTTTAAACTTATGAGTGGTGGCGAATATGTTCTTAAGACAAAAAGTCTTCTTTGGAAAGAAGTCTACCTTTTTTTTTTTTAATTTTAGTGAATTTTCCTAATAAAATAACTTAAAACAGCAAGTGACAAGGATAAGTGAAGACAGCCAAGACTTTCTTGATTCTAGAGAATGTGAACATCACACTGTCTAAAGTTAGCGTATGAAATAGTTATCTGAAAGGTCATAGAGAAAATTACTCATCATATAGTCCAGCCTCAATCCTTCCAAAATCCCTGTAAGAGAAATACAGTTACAACCTACAAATACTTCGTTATTTTTATTTCATGAGGCTTAAAATCTTATTTGTTTTTCCTCTCTTCCTCTCCTTTTTAAAATATGTGCTTCTCCATGTTTTTCCCTCCCCTGCATTCATCCTCGAAATGATACTTTATGAGTAAGCCTCATAGCTGGTTTTTCCTCTCTTCCCTGTACTTTACTTTCTTTAGATTTACAATCTTTGAAATCAATAGTTATTCTCTCAAGCAAAGTTAATTTAAAAATACATATTCAAAAAAATCAAGATGCATTTTAGCCCACCTTGGCAACAAAACCAAAAATGCTTTGTCTTACCTTTTACAAAATTAAGGCAGCTGAATAAATACATAAGTGGAAGAAACAAAAAAAAAAAAAAGAAAAAAGAAAAAAGAGCAGAAGCCCATAAGTATCACTCTGTAGTGCTCAATAGCAAAAATGGTGGGAGGGGTCTAAAATACTAAATAAGTTAATATTTTTCAATTGTAGTCAAAAAAGGAAAAAATCTTAGAGGAAAACCATATATCCTAATTGAATTTGTTTGTGTGTATTTCCCAAGCCCTTTTTCTCAAAACTGATTCCAGAAAGACAAGGAGCTTCGAAATTATTATTTTCAACTGTTTCTTACAGAAAAGAGAACCCAAATGTTTCCCTTCTCCCTAATGGGCATCGGTCCCTATAGCAGAATTTCAAAACTGGAGGGGGCACAGCCAACCCTCAGAGTGAGCCCACATGCGGCAGAATGCATTAACTCCAGCTACTTGGTCTTGAGTATTTATTTCACAAGCTCGGTTTTCAGGCAAAGCATCAAATCCTGGAGAGCTGCAGGAGCCCAGCAGCAGCCAGACAGAAGCCAGCAGAACCTGCCCTTTGGGCAAGGGGAAGATTTCCACTCTGCAGCCTCCTCTCACAGAGGCAACTGGCAGCTCAGGAGAAGCTTCCAGACCTGCAGCACCTTCCCAGTCTCCCTTATATCCTGAAGTTGATGCAGAGGGTGTTTTCTCACCCTGAAGCAATTTACTGATACATTCGCGGAGACTGCTGTGGGGTTTGTTTGGTTTATCATCTTGCTAATGAAGTGTTTGTATGTGTGCAAGCGCTCCACAGAAGAAGCCTCCAATTTATCATTCTTGTGTTGACATTGCTTCATCTGCAGCCAAAACAGAAGCAGAGACTGCACAGGAATCTTAGGAGTGGTTAAGTGTTTAATATGATATCTAGCAGAGCAATAAGGAACAGTGAAAACAAAAAATGGTTTAGATGACAGGATCTCTCCAAATCATCAGCCAATTAGGACAGTTGCATGAAAATCAGAGCAATATTCTTATAGCTTGCTGAAGAGTATAAAGAAAAATGGAAAATATTTGAATAACTTGACCAACAGAGCAGATTTTAAGAAAAAGTCAGTTCACTTTTAAAAAGGCAGTTTATTCAATACATCTACCTGCAGCATGCTCAATCTTGTTGGAAAATTTGCCCCTGTATAGGAGAAGGAGGCAATGTATTGATGAATAGAACTGCTGCTGCCATCCAGGAGGAATAAAGTGTAAAGGAATAGCAAAAAGAAATCAATTTCCCTTATCGCTCTCCAGCTGCACATTGTGTTTCTGTCTGCCATGCTTATATAGGCAAATCATTGTATTATCTTTCCTCTTGTGAATAGTCCCACTGAAGCATTTATGAAATGGAGGATGTATATGGCTCATGAAAGGCTATAACCCCATGGATAAATCTATACATCCCTGAAGAAGTCACTGCTGTGCTCCTCTTTTATAGATCTGCTCCAGAACACATAGGTTCAGAGTCAGCCCTCTAATATCTGGAAGCTTTTCTACTTTCATTAGAATTCAATCAGGAGCAAAGCAGAATTGTAAAATGTTGTCATGTCCCTGACACCTAAGGCACAATCCTTTCCCCGGTAGCAGTAGAAGGTCCACAAACTTTACAGCCCTGAATAGCCCACTGTGAAAGGGATGTCTTAGTGTTACTCTGACCACTAGCTATTATAACATCTGCCAGCTTTAAATAGAATGTGTTCACTTGTGAGGGCTGCCAGCAGAAAATTAAAAAGCCAACAGCCCACAGTGAAGGAGCTTTACATCAAGAGGTGGAGCCCAGAGGTTCTGGTATCCTGACTTCTCAAGGGTGGGGGAGAAGTGAAGGAGGTGGGGGTGAATTTTGGAATGAAGTGGCCTAGAAGCAGTCATTCTTCAAAGGGAAAAACTAAGTAGCTTTTCCTTCTATGCCAGAGCTCAAAGTGATGCTCTGACAGAAATACAGACCACTGCTTTTGGAAATGTTCTTCAAATCCCTCTGGACATACTGACCAAAAGCCAGTAGCTTCTTTCTAATGCTGGCTTTTATGAAATTGCGCCCCCTAGGCCATGCCTCAATTTGTAACTTCATCCATTTATCCCTTACCTTCACTTTGAATTTTGAAAACTTCAAGTCCAGGGAAAGCTAATTAGAAAAGATTCAGGCTGAATCCTGCCTCTCATGATCTCATTGCTTTTCATCAATGGCAAGAACTGTTCCCTGTTTGTGAAAAAGTGTGTGATTGAATGGTGCGACATCTCTTCATGAATGTGTAGAGCTGGTGGGCTTTCAAGGAGCATGTTATCCTTTCCACTGAACCCTGAGCAACTTATAAGTCTCATTTGCTGGTCCTCACCCCAACGTTTGCTTTTTGTTGGCCACCTCCTATTCTTTAGCACTGCATATGGATGTAATAGGACATTATCCCATGCCTCTTCAACAGCTGCTGCCTTCCCTGGGCTGCTCTCTGTTAATCCCCTACCTGCCCCTGTCTGTGCAATAGATGAGGACCACCACAGCATAGACTGCTCCAAGACATGGTGCAGCCTCCAACCACCCTGCTAGTTCTCCCAAGTATTGGCCTTTTACATCTCTTTGTCCAGTAAATCACCAACATAAAAAAAAATATTTTTAAGGACTCCTTTTTATAATAAAAAGCATCCTATTTCATAGCTAATAGTGAGGGTCCTGTAAACAAAAGCAGACTCTATGCATGGTAAAGAGGCCCAAACAATATCAGAGAAGCTCTGACAGCTTACTGTAGCTCAGGATCTTCCCTCATCTCCTCCCCCGGCCTCCAAATCTGTAGTCATTCAATTAAGTGCCTTGGGATTTGAGGTTGGAAGGTGATAGAAGGATGTCAGTCATCATTAGTATAATTATCAGACTTAGACATTATGCATTATTTATTCCAAATATTTATTCATTATTGTGTCCCAGATTAATATAAGCTACTTGAGGCAAACCTATTTCTTACAGAAATATTAGTAAAAGAAATTCTGAAGTATAAGAAGCAAGCAAACAAACAAACAAATAAACTTTGCCAAGCTCCTTCAAGGAATGACACAGATAGAGAGAGGAAGAAGAGAGAGAAAAAAGTTTTAATAAGGTGATTGATCCTAAAGCTGTCAGTTTGTATTATTGCCAGTAAACAAGCCTCTTCTGGGAGCACAGATGTTGATCTAATATATTTGGTCTGTGATCTAATTTAATATGTTAGATCTCCTTTTGGTAGACAGTAAGTTTTCTAACAGTTCTTTAGGGGAAAAATGAGAAAAAAATATTCATAGTTGCAAAATCTCTTCCAAAATTAAATATTAAGTAAAATTCCATCTTACTTTTGCTACCAATTGTTCTCCATATGGCTTATTATTTCTGTTATTAGCATTACGATGACAGCAAAGAACTGGGAGACAGTTATCCCATGTGATGCACAGACATGTAGTGTAGCAGGAGACACACTTTGACCAAGAGGCAAATACTAGAATTATCTGGAACAGACGACTGGTACAAGCTGAAATGGAGGCAAAAGAAGCAAAGTGATTTGCTTAAGTCTCATAGGGTCATCAGTAGTGGAGCCAGCTGAGTTCTCAGGTTTTGTGAGCCGATATATGGCAGCTTTAATATAAAATGGATCTTGAAAATTCTCCACTGTGTGTGTACTTTTTTAGAGAAAATTGCTTTGGAAAATAATATATAAATAAAACATATGGGGTGTGAATGTGTTGCAGAGGTGAATTCCTGAACCTGCTACTCAATTCTGTCATGCACTTCCTCTGTATTTTCCTATTATTACATTCGTCTAGAATGTCTCTTCTTATATTTACCTTGCAAGCCCTCAGAAAAAGAAGCAACCTTTCTGTTCTGTGTTTAACTTCACCTGGACCCAGGAAATAATGTCTTACAAAACCCTAGGAAACTTCAGTTTATTTTCATGCATTTCCTTTTTTAACTGTTTTGATTCTTTAGAAGCAGTGGAATAAGAAAAATTGATTCATATATCCAAATTATTCCTCAGCATAAAGACCAGCCTTGATCTCCTTTGCTCTCTTCAGCTACCTTTCCACAGCCTCAATATTCAAACTAAAAAGTGAACATGTGTCCACACTTGGCAGTCCTTCCAAACAACTGAGTAGGTAAGATGGGGTTTTGATCCTTCAGAACCACTTACTTGGCAGCTAACCATAATGTGCCACCTCTATTGGAAATCAAAACTCACAGGAGTCCAGTCCTGCAGCCAGCGACTGCCAGGAGATGCAGTCACAAAATCAGAAGCAAAATCAGTGTGCTCCTGTCTTTCCAGTGTAAACTCCTCCAGTCCATACGAACGTAGCAGCAGCTGGGTAATATCAGCCTAACGGTGTATCTACCACAGGATCCTTCCCCAGCAGTAACATCAAAGCACAAATAAAGAATAAACACAAAACTATTGCTATATTTCCTTGGGATACTCTTCTAATTTCTAGTGATCTGCAAACCAGGTATTTTTAAAAGCAAGAGTGAACTTAATAGCTAAGTATCATCATGAATCTGTTTGGATCTTGATTTTTGTCAAGGAAGAAGGAAAAAATAGTTATGTTGTCATGACATAAACACAAAAAAGCTTCCTTCTGACAGTCCGCAAAGGCAAAGGTTAGCAGTAGGTCAATTGCGTTCTGATGGGAGATTTTATTTTTTAAGTTCTCTCTCTCTGTTTCTCTCCCTCCTTAATGTTGTCAACACTTTGCTGTTACCTTAATGCAAATAAGTTTTAAGTAATATGCATTTATATTCTTGTTGGCATAATTCATGTCATGGTTAAGGACAAGTAATCTGTGGTCTACCAGCCAGCTAGAGGCAGAAGGGGCAATGAGAGAAAGGAGTTTATGTTTCACAGCAAACGAAGCTTAGAAATTTCTTCAAAGTGCAGGTTTTGTATGGGAAATATGAAAAAGAATAAAGCAGATTAAACATTTTCTCTTTACTTTTTAAAATTATTTGAATTTCAGTTCAAAACAGTGTTTCAGGTTTTAATTTCATATGCTGATTTTGTTCTCTGAAGGAGTCTTACCAGGGTCAGGGTTTAACCCATCCTAACTTTCTTCAGGTCTACTGGATGAACATAGCCCATATTATTTTAACTACCTGCAAACAGTCATAGATTTTGGTCACAGTAACATTCCCGGAACACAGAACAACATCACACACATTAATACTGGTTAACTGAGGCTTCATTATATTAAGTTGCTCCAGTCCTTCAAAAAATCCATGATTAGTCATGGAATCATAGAATCATTCAGGTTGGAAAAGACCCATAAGATAACATTGAGTCCAACTGTAAAGCTCACACCACCAAGTCCACCACTAAATCATGTCCCCTAAGCACCACATCTACACATTTTTTTAAATACCCCCAGGGATGGTGACTCTACCACTTTGCTGGGCAGCCTATTCCAGTACCTGGAAATTGAAGCCACATCTCCTGAATCTTAACTCAGAAACACATACTTCATTTCACCTCCTATCCTATATGTTTCCTGGAAGCAGCTGATGGAGAATTCCACCTCATTCTATCACCTTTGGATGGTGGGCACTAAGAGCCATGTGGCTGGATCTGAGCCTCTGAGACTTTCTTATCATAGATTCTTAGCTTGTTTCAGATCAGAAAAAATGCATTTAACAGTTGTTATAACTATGCTATGAAAAGCTCTATTTTTTTTAAATCTCCTGTAAGAACTAGCAAAACAGAGACAAAACAGGGTAAATGAGACTAAAGAAAGAGACAAAGAAAAGAAGATGAAACTTGCCCAGAGTTGTACAACATCAGTTTCCACAGTAGTGATGGAGTAGGTTAAGTGTCTCTTCTCCACATCCTTTAACATTGAACATTCCTATCTGTTTTTATTCCGTATCCTTTAAGGAAACATTTCTGATCTAGCTGATCTGAAGATGCTCAATACAAGTCCTATCTTTTAACTTCTATCCTTTCACTCATGTTTGAATAGCTCAACTCTCTCACCTCTTCTTTTTCTTTTCCCTGTTATACTTCAGTTTCAGTTATGAAATCCTCAGCATGATTTTCCTATTCAAATATCTTGTCTGAGGTTAAGACCGCATTGGAAAGTGAAGAATGGAAATAGTGGGGAGAAAAAGAAAAAAACCCAAACCCACAAACCCTAAGCCACTTGAATAACTGAGAAATGTTGCTTTGAGATGGAAGTTGTATTGTATGGCAGAAAGCACAACTGTGCTGAACAAAACCAACCCTTTTTTGGCACTAACAAGGGGCAGGAAAGTCAACAGACAAAGCTGAGAAATACAGACTGATTGCTGGTGGAAAGCCAACATAGAGCTGTCCTGAAGAGCTATGTGAAGTAACTAACAGGAACTAACTTACTGTGCCTACCAAGTTCTTAAACAATGCTACACAGTCCTAAGTAGCCATTCACTGTCTCTCTATTTACATATCTATAGGCAGAGCAGGGTATTGTCAGTTTAGCATTATCATGTCAGAGGAAAGTTGCAGTTCTTCAGTATCTGGTTTTTAAAATAGTATCATCTGAAACTAGAGATCAGACCATGCTGTAAATAAAAAAACATGATAACCTATGACCATTCTCTGCTATTGAAAGTGATCAGTAGTAAGACTCAATAGAAAGATATAAAAAGTGGTGTAAAATACCATACCGATTTCAGTAGCTCTTCAATGGCATGAAAGAAACCTTTCTAATTAAAATAGAGGTAATGATGTAATATAACTTAACTTTTATGTCATGAAAATGAGTCTTACTCCAACACTTTCAAACACACATTGGATTTTTCTATATCCAACTTTCTCAGTTTATTGAGCCATTAAGTCAGCAAAAACATTGTAGTATTTAATTTACCATGTTTTAATTCTGCTGAAAAATCTGTTCCATTCTCCTGTAAGATTTTGAGATTTTTCTACATGAAGCTATCAGCAGTGAAACACATTGCTATTCAAAATGAAAACACAGCATGTCTCTCTGATAAATATCAGAAAAGGCCCTTGGTGACAGTGATGCACTTCATTAATTAGTTAATTAATATATGTATTACATGAATGCACTCAAAAGCCTTCATATCATTAAAAAAGCATGGCAGCAACCTATAGATATTTCCCTAACTGGGTCATTTCTCCTACCATATGGATCCGATGCCCTATAAGCTGTCATGTTCCAATGTACACATCAGTTCATCCCTCAAAAATTCAAGCCCTTGCAGTATGTAAGTTTTGCCCACATAACTCCATGCTCCTCATCTTCCTGAAATTTAGATTTCAGCTGTCAGCTGAATGGCAATTGTCTCATTGAAATGTCATTTCACGCATTGCTAAATTTCTTTTCTCCTCTGCCCTCTCCCTTTCACCAGCAGAGCTGTTTTGAATCTAGATAATTCTGATCTATATGACAAAAGCATAACAATACTTAACTAGATGTACATTTCATCAGCAGCAAC
>WEIS01043516.1:0-14924 GCA_013389965.1 Todus mexicanus
CGCCCCCCCCGCAGCGCGCGGGACCGGCACGCGCCGGGGGGCGGTGCTGAGGGGGCGGCTCCGGCCCAGCGCGGGCCTGGAGCTGCTGCTACAGGGGAGCCACAGGCCCCAGGGCCCTCCAGCCCCTTCCAGCGCCCCCGCTGCTTGGTCAGCGCTGTGCCCTCGCTGAACTGCAGGCTCCTGCTCCCTTAACCCATCAAAGTTGGCACCAGCCCCTTTTCTCTCGCTCGTTCTTGGCTCTTCAGTGCCCAGAGCGGCCTTTGCGCTGCTCGCTCCAGGTTCCATGGCCGCGGTTTGGTACCTGTCAGGAACACAAGCTGCACCAGCTTTCCTTACAAACGCATCAGGCCGCCCTTTGGGGCTCTCCTCCTTCTGTCAGTAGAGCTCAGCCTCTAGATAAAGTTACAATCTCCCTTCTTGGTAGCCAAGAAGCTACAGCATCTACACAAGCGGCTGCCCGTTACATACAGACAAAGGAGCATTGCTAAAACACCACCGATACTGCACACGCGCTCAGCACGTCCCGGTCTATCCTAGTAAGAGTCCTGCACCACACAGAGAAGCTACTGAGCAGATCCTGCCAACTCTTTTTCAGCTCTTGCCCCATGACGACCACAAGATGTTGGCAGACACGTGCTGGGCACTCTCCTACCTCACAGATGGCTCCAAGGACGGGATAGAAATTGTCCTGTTTCTAAATCTATTTTCCAGCAGAGCAAATCGAGATGTAAGAGTTATCCACAGACGTTCAGGAAGTAGATGGTAGAATTAACCTGGAGCCTGGGAGTCCTGCTGTCCATTACTCTAGTTAATCCATGGCACCTCTGGTCACTATTATAATTTTGCTGAATATAGGATTATCCCAGCAGGATTGAATCTCTTTTGTGACAAGGTATGATATAACGTTTAAGCACAGGTCTAAACTTTGAGAGCATGTACAATGTGGGGAAGAACTCCAGTTATTCAAACCAGAAATATTTATTGAAGGTTAATTGTGGCTCTCTGTCTTTCCAAGTCTTCTTTCTCATCATAAAAACAACATTCAGAAAGAAGTAGCATGGACAGTGTCCAACATCACTGCTGGACGCCAGGATCAGATTCAGCGAGTTGCAGACCATGGTCTTGTGCCTTATCTCATTGGTATCCTGAGGAAGGTAAGCAGATGACCTTTACCACAAGAAGGACTTTGCTGTTGCTGCTGCTCTCTGTGTTCAGACACCCTGCTTTTACTTTTGCAGGGGGATTTCAAATCTCAGAAGGAAGCTGTGTGGGCTGTGACCAACTACACAAGTGGTGGAACAATCGACCAGATTGTGTATCTTCTTCAGGCTGGTGTTGTTGATACATCGACAGGAGGAATCCAGTGCTGGTCTTGTGAGAGCCTAGGATTAAACACAGACATTCTGCACAGAATGTAATAAGACAATACTAATCCTATAAAAATGATGTGAATCCCATTTGCTATCTAATACCCTACATAGTTCCTGTATTATCTCAGCTACAAAATGAGGTCCTCTATCTGACACCAAACCCAGGTATTATTTATTTATTTCAAATCAAATTTTACTACTTCCCGAGCTTTTTTTGCGTGAGTGGGAAAAGCCTCTGGCCACCCTGAAAAAGTGTCTACCAACACTGGAAGGTGCCTCTGTCCCTCCTTCTGAGGGAGTTTGGTGAAATCTGCCTGCCAATAGTCTCCTGATGAGCTTCCCTTCCCAGTAAGCCCTAGCGGGGGCCTTTTAAGAGTCAAACGGTTATTTCTTAGGCACACCTCAACTTTCCCACTGCAGATTTTATAATCTTCATCATTCCTACAGGTGCCACCTGTTTGTGTAGCTCATTTAACATGGATTCTATCCTAATGTGTTTCCTGGTGTTTCTGTCTCACTAATTCTATCATAAGGGAATGAGAAATTATTCTCTTTCTTTCCTCAGTCACCCACCACTCACCCTTACTTGTGGCTCCTGATGCTTCAACTAACAGTTGGCAGCAGCACTGCGTGGAGCTTTGCTTTCCTTGGGATGCCAAGGAGCTTTTTTGGGCACTAATTCTAAATCTTGTTCCGCCACCTGTTGAGCCGTGACGTCCACCAGTCCATTACCAGTATCTCCTGGAGTGTTTCCTCTCTGATGCGCTTTACAATGCGTAATCGACACTTCCTTGGGCTTTTTCACAGCTTGCAGGAGTTTCAGTATCTCCTCTCGGTGTTTTATTGGCAAACCCCATGTGGACAGCAAGCCTCTCTCCTTCCAAATGGCTCCATGAGCATGAACCACACCAAAGGCGTATTCTGAGTTTATCTAAATACTTACCTGCTGCCCAGTAGTGATTTCCAGGGCTCTGGTTAGAGCAATCAGCTCGGCCTTTTGGGCAGAAGTGTTGTTAGGAACCTTTCCCACCTCCATTACCTTCTCGGTGGTTGCCGCAGTGGAGCCAGCCAGCCAGCCGTGTGCTAGTCTCGACAAAGCTGCTCCCCTCGGTGTATAATTCCAGATCGGGGGCATTTAGAGGTTTGTCCTTAAGGTCGGGTCAACGTGCATAAACTGCTTTAGTGTTCTGCCGACAGTCACAGGCTAGACAGCCAATATCCAGCACTGGCTCCTTCCCTCTGACACAGTGAGGATGTCGTCCACATATTGACGTAGACTCCCTTCAGGATTTTCCAGTCGCTGATCCTCCAGTTCTTTCACTAGTTGGTTCCCGAATATGGTGAGGCTATCTGGAATCCTTACGGCAGCACTGCAGGTGAGCTGGGCCTTCCGTCCTGTGTGGGAGCTCTCCACAAAAAGGCAAACACTGGTTGGCTCTCCGGGCTAACAGGTACGCAGAAGGTGGCGTCTGACACTGAAACACGCTTTTGACTATCACTTGAAGCGGTTAGAAGGGTCTATGGGTTTGCCCATTTGTCAAGGTCTTCTGTTATTTTCTTTATTGCTCTCAAATCTTGCACCGTTCTGTAACACCCATGGGGCTTTGAACGGGTTGTATTGGGGTATTAAAAGGGGACTCACACTCTACTAAGAGCCCATACTTAAGAAACGTATCTTTCAATTCTTGTAATCCCGCTTTAGCTGGCCTGGGGCTGGGATACTGCTGCAGTCTTACCAGCCTGGCACTGGGCTTTGATTTAATTGTTACCGGGTGTGCTTTCTTTGAATTTCCTGGGACCTGGGCCGCCCATTCTTCAGGATTCACTTCCCTTTCCATTTCTGGAGGCACATCACTCTGTATCTTTTCCTGTAACATAAAACCCCCTAGCCTCTACTCAATTTAGTTTGGGTACTTCAGCTGGTATTTTTCCTTCTTTAAATGAGATCTGTGCATCCGATTTACTAAGCGTACCCCTTCCCAGTAAATTTACTGGACAGTGTGGTACATATAGCAATTGGTGTATCACCCATTGTTTACCTACCTGCAACTAAGGGCTCTAAAAATAATTTTACCTGGGTTTTCACAGTAGCACCGACAACACTGGTCGTTTTTTTACTAATTGCTCCCCTACATGTATTAAGCACCGAGTTCCTTACAAATGTATCACCTCCCCAGGGTGTGAGGCCACCGTCCTTCATCCCTCAGGTGACCCATTGTGGGCCACAACCAGCCTTTGCCTGGGTTCTTCTTCACCCAGCTTACACTGCTCCAGACTGAACACGCTCCGGCAAAGTATGACCGGGCACTTTCTTCACAGCGGCCTCCTGAACACCGGGGGTGTTACCTCCATTGCTGCTTCGGAGCCGCCTTTTTTTCTGTCAAACAAGCCTTTTCTGTACCTCCATTTGTGACCTTTGTGCTTTCTTTTCTCTTGACTTCCTCGCTCTTGCTTCAATGTTTTTGTGATTTTTTATTTTTTTTTACAAAGCTGAGAACTGCAAGGCCCCAAACCAGCCCTGTCAAACGTCACTGGTAATTCCTCCTCCGCCCAGGTCTGTGTCAGCTGCCACATGCCTTTGCAGGGCAGTGGAAACAGTTTAATGTAACGGTTTGAGACATACATCCTGATAAGCCTCTGACACTCGGCTACCCCCGATGAACAGATGTGGAAAGGCCTGAGGTGCTGCAGAGCCAGGGTCTTCCTGCAGGTTTTAGGGTTTGATTTGTGCCTCCTGTGAAACAGGGGGAACTTTCGTGATCCAGCCCTTGTAAGCACCAAACCCACCTGAGGCAACCCCAAACCTGCATTTTCTGAGCATGCCACCAAAGCACGCTTACTTTTGGTTTTGTTTTTTGTTTGTAACCCTGTAGGATTTTGCTTCGCTCATTCCGCGCCCGCTGCTCAATCGCTCTCCACTGGTACTGCCCAGCCCGCGTTCTTTGAATTCCCGTTTCCAGGAGGCGACCCCGGGCCTGTAGGGCCAGCCTGCGGTGACCGGGGGGTGCGTGAGGCAGACGTGGGGCTCCGAGCGGGCAAACGGCGCCGCTGCCCCGTACTGCTCCGGGCCGGACCCCCCGCTCTGCCCCCGGGGGGCGAATCCCCCCGGCCCTGAGGCACCGGCCCCGGGCCCGGCAGCGCGGGGGAGGGGGCGGGGCGCGGCCTCGCGAGACGGGGCGCGTTTCAAACCGGCCAATCAGGGCGTTGCTTTGGCTCGAACGGGCCAATGGCCGGGCGAGGGCGCGGGGAATTTAAATCCCGCCTGGAGCGGCCGGCGCAGNCCCGGCTCCGGGCCCTGGCGTGCCCGGGCTCCCTGCGCTGTCCCGGCTCCGGGCCCGGCCCTGCCCCTCTCCGCACAGGCCCCGGGATCTCCCTGGGCGAGGTGGCGCCGTGGCCGGCCCAGGGGCTGGGGCGGCACCGGGGGTGTCTGTGCCATGTGGGGGGTGGCTCGGGGAAAGTGAACCCTCAAAAATGCCACTGGCTGTGAGAAGACCAGTCCTGATCCTGAAAGCAGTGACTCCGGTAGTGTTTGTGGCTGGAAGTGTCTCAGAACAAGGAGTGTGTATCGAGTGCTTCTGAGCAGTGCTGGAGCTTGCTGTCACACCCAGGTGTTTACACAGATGCTGCGGTGTTACTGGTATCTTCAGCCACACCAGAGGTTGTCAGTGTCTAGTATGGGCAAGGGTCTCATTCTCAAGTCTCAGTTTTCAGTCTAACTCTTGTGGAGTAAACTTGCTGTTGGTTTGCTCTGTTTCCAGGCTTGTTTTTATCTCTCTCTCAAAAATCTAATAAGCAAGATGTCTACTAATGAGAATGCCAATACACCAGGAGCTCGACTGAACAGATTCAAGAACAAAGGAAAGGATACTACAGTGAGTATTTTGTTGCAATTAATATTTTAGCTAGCTAACATCTCTTTAAATGTGGCTTGCAAAAGCCAAGAACTAATCTGAATGTGTATCCTTCAGGAAATGAGAAGGCGGCGTATTGAAGTCAATGTAGAGCTGAGGAAAGCTAAGAAAGATGACCAGCTGCTGAAAAGAAGAAATGTTAGCACTTTACCAGATGATGCTACTTCTCCCCTTCAGGAAAACAGAGGCAATCAGGTAAGTAGGTACTTGGAACAGGCACACTTGGAGGTCTGGCAATATACACCTGTGTGGCCCCACTGGTACGGATCCCTTGTGCAGGGGACGGCACTGCTGCGAACACATCACCAACTTCAGTCTGTACTGGCAACTCTGGTGGACAACACTCTTAAAACAGCTTAGCCAGTTGTAATTAAGCCTAGTGTGACAGCTGGGTGAAGCACTCAATTGAAAAAAGCTTTCAGTAGTTCAAATACGTGCAGACAGAACTGTAGCTGATGAGGTTTTAGAGGATCACATAATGGTATAACCTTTCCATAAAGGAGGTGGTTGTCAGCTGGGTTCTATTTGTCACACTGTGTAGAAGGTGTCTGTAGCCATGAAAACACACACCTCTCCCAACACAGCATTCATGTTACTTTCTCTTGTGCAGGTTTCAGCGCACTGGTCGGTTGAAGAAATTGTCAAAGGAGTTAACAGTAATAACACAGAGCTTCAAGTACAGGCTACTCAAGCTGCCAGGTGAGGTGCAAACCAGTAACTAAGCAGGGCAAAAATCGGCTTACGAGCCTGAGTGTTGGCTCAAGGCAGCGGCTACAGCTGCTCTTACCAGATGGTATTTCAGCAAACACCTGAGTCAGCCTTCTATACAAAGTTTAGGTACACTTAGTCAAAGCTTTATAGAGACCGTGTGGCTTTTGGATGTTTAAAATGCCTGAACGTTTTACTAAGTAGCAGCAATTCTTTCTAGTGGTTTTGAGGTACCAAAATAGTAATAGTCCATCGTGGAGTTGTAAGAGTAATCATAATAAACTGTACTTGGCACTGGTGAGATCGCATCTTGAATACTGTGACCAGTTTGAGGTACCACAGTATTGGAAAGACATGGAGGTGTTGGAGTGGGTGCAGAGAAGGGCAATGGAGCTGGTAAAGGGATTGGAGAACATGTGAGGAGAGGCTGAGGGGGCTGGGTCTGTTTAACCTGAATAAGAGGGGACTGAGAGGTGACCTTATTGCTCTCTAAAACTCCCTGAAAGGAGGTTGCAGTGAGGCCGGTGTTGGCTGCTTCTCCCTAGTAACTAATGACAGGAGGAGAGGAAATGGCCACAAGTTGCACCAGGGGAAGTTCAGATTGGATATTATGAAAAATTTCTTTATCGAAAGAGGAGTTAAAGATGGGAACAGGCTGCCTGGGGAGTGGTGGAGTCGCTGTCCCTGGAGGTGTTTAAAAAACAAGTAGCTGTGGCATTTCAAGGCATGGTCTGGTGGCCATGGAGGTGTTGGGTAGAAGGTTGGACTTGATGATCTTAGAGGTCCTTTCCAACCTTAATGATTCTATGATTTTATAGCAAATTAAGATACCTTTGAACTGTGTTAACACTTGGCTGCGATATTGGAATGCAGGGATCTACTTTAGAATAACGTGAGCAATAAGATGACCGGTGTCTCAAGCGTGCTATGCTTCCTTTTTCCCTCCAAATCTAAAATCACCTTTTGCAAGGTTGTACGTTGCTGCAGTGCTGCTTCTGGCAGTCCTTAACCTCTCACTGCTGAGGAGCCTCTAGCCGTTCCTGCAGGTCTGCATTGTTTCAGAGTCTGAAGAGAACCTCTTGTATAGTGAAGGCATGTCAAAACCAATGTTAACAAAGGTTTAGGAAGTCAGTGTTCAGCTTGTCAGTAGTTCTTCTTTGTCGTGTTGTTGCCTTCTCTGAATGTTAAGACAATGCTAAACTTTTTAAAATATGGAAATTCTTTTAGATTTTTTTTAATCTGTTATTCAGATTTCTGCAGGCAAAAAAAATAGTGTTTTCTGTTTGTCTTTCTCCTTAGGAAACTCCTCTCAAGAGAGAAGCAGCCCCCAATAGACAGCATAATTCGGGCCGGTTTGATCCCAAAGATCGTCTCCTTCCTGGGCAGAGCAGACTGCAGTCCAATTCAGTTCGAATCTGCCTGGGCACTAACCAACATTGCTTCTGGCACGTCAGAACAAACCAAGGCAGTAGTGGATGGAGGGGCTATTCCAGCCTTTATTTCCCTACTGGCCTCTCCCCACGCTCACATCCGAGAACAGGCTGTGTGGGCTCTAGGAAATATCGCAGGTATGTCACTGTTACACAACTTTCAGAGTGGTTTCCTTCCTTACGTTAGGAGGACATTACTACTGACATGTGCAGCATGCTGTGCTTCTTGGGAAACCTGCCTTCATGGTTTTCAAGTGAAGACATGCTCTGCAATTTAGAGTATGCTGCAGACCATGCTCTATCTTCAGAGCTGGTGTGAGATGTCTCAGCAGCACCTGGCAACCCGCGGGTTATGTTGGTGGGTTGCTTCCATATTTCAGCTCAGTTTGGATAAAGCTGTATAACCGTGCTACAGCGCAGGGCTTTCTCAGGTATTGCATTTGTTTTTGTGACTTGTCCATGAGCTCTGCCCTCGCTGTTGACTGGAAGAGGGAAGGGAGGAAGCAGGTAACTCACTTAATTGTGTACATGATGGCCAATACTCCTGCTTTAGAACAGCCACTTACTGATGTGCAAGTGTTATATACTGAAGTTTCTCATGCACCTCTCAGGATTACTTGATCTGCCAGTATTGGATCCCATTATTAAAAACAACAAACTGGCCAAATTAATAATGTAGTTAAATACTGGTTTTGCTGCATTATGGCTCCGAACAGCTGTGCCTTACAGAACGGTGAATATTCACACAGAGAAAAGGGGCTCAATAAAAGCCTTGTTCAATTGGAGTTTTCTTAGTTTGTCTTTTTTTTTAAAACTCAATTATAGAGTACATTTTGTACATTGCAATAGAAAAATTCAGTCCCACATTATGGGAAGACCCCTATTCTAATGGTGGGGCTTAGGTATGTTTTCAAAGAAACACAAGTCCCCGCTTAGTTATAAACTCTAAGCAAAGCTGTAAAGAAAACATATCCTAAATTATCTTTTCCCAACAGAAAATTAAGCTCAGTGGCTTGGTTAGAAAAACACATGCTTGTCATATGACTTAACCATGGCACTAGTCCTTTTGTTCTCATGTTTTTTCTTATTTTACCTAGCCCTTCTTAAGCAGCAGCAGAATTCATCCTCTAACGCTTAATGATTCTGTATGCACGTGTCCCTCTATTCTGGTCTTCACCTGCCTGTTTTTATTGTTTTCTCAGGGGATGGTTCTGCCTATAGAGATCTGGTTATTAAATATGGTGCAATTGAGCCACTGCTTAGACTGCTAGCTGTTCCTGATCTCTCTTCTCTGGCTGTAAGTGTGCAGTAGGATTCAAGTTACTAATCAGTGAGTAGAAGAGCTCAACAGCTGATAACAATTTATTTCAACTCTTGCAGTCTGGATATTTACGCAATGTTACCTGGACTCTCTCAAACCTGTGTCGTAATAAGAATCCTGCACCACCCATAGAAGCTATTGAGCAGATCCTGCCAACTCTTTTTCGGCTCTTGCACCACGATGACCACGAGGTGTTGGCAGACACGTGCTGGGCACTCTCCTACCTCACGGATGGCTCCAATGACAGGATAGAAGTTGTAGTGAAAACTGGATTGGTGCCGCAACTTGTGAAACTCCTGGGATGCAGTGACCTGCCAATCGTGGTAAGCTACCAGCTGTGCAGGTTGCTGTTGCTCGGTGACTAAAGCTGCAGTTGGAATAGTGTCTATGTCCCAGAACACTTCTCTTCATACAGAAGCTGGATGCTTGGTCTGGCTCTTGCATAGATAAGACTTGAGCTTCTGTCTCGCCTGGGCACTGTCCCACGTGAGACACAGACAATTGCTGGTGATGAATATCAAGCTGCTTCAAGAAATGGGCTCTGTGCTCACCATACATCTACTAGAGCTCCAGTAGCACTTAGGAGCTGGTTTCCTAAGCTGTTGTGGGTGGTTGTTTGCAGCTTGGCTGTGGAAAGTCTGCAGTCTTAGCATGCATATTGTCTGTGTGTGACACTGAGGAGCTTAAATCTCCCCAGCACACAGCAGATCATGCTGTTAGCTGGCAAGGCCAGAGCAAAGGGATATCCGGGGTGGCTGTACCGGCTTGAAACACAGGAGAACTGGCAGCATCTCATCTAAGTGCTGTTTTCATATTTGTTTCAGACTCCTTCGCTAAGAGCCATAGGAAATATTGTCACTGGTACGGATGAGCAGACTCAGATTGTTATTGACTCGGGAGCACTCTCTGTCTTTCCAAGTCTTCTTTCTCATCATAAAAACAACATTCAGAAAGAAGCAGCATGGACAGTGTCCAACATCACTGCTGGACGCCAGGATCAGATTCAGCAAGTCGTAGACCATGGTCTTGTGCCTTATCTCATTGGTATCCTGAGGAAGGTAAGCAGACGACCTTTACCACAAGAAGGCCTTTGCTGTTGCTGCTGCTCTCTGTGCTCAAACACCCTGCTTTTACCTTCGCAGGGGGATTTCAAATCTCAGAAGGAAGCTGTGTGGGCTGTGACCAACTACACAAGTGGTGGAACGATCGACCAGATTGTGTATCTTGTTCAGGCTGGTGTTGTTGAACCCCTACTGAATCTTCTCTCGGCTAAAGACAGCAAGATTGTGCTAGTCATCCTGGATGCTGTTTCTAATATCTTCTTGGTATGTGGATGCAGCACCCTCCATTGTTGCCCAAGGTGTTGCTAATGGATCTCCAGTGGCTGGTGCCACTGCTCTTTTCTGACGCTGTTCCCTGCTTGTCTCTTGCAGGCTGCAGAGAAGATTAACGAGACCGAAAAGCTTTGCCTCATGATTGAGGAGTGTGGGGGCCTAGACAAAATTGAAGCTCTCCAGTCACATGAAAATGAACAAGTCTACAAAGCCTCATCCACCTTGATAGAGAAATATTTCTCAGCAGAAGTAAGTAGCTGCAGGATTATTTTTTCCATTTCTTTCTATTCTAGCACTTGCTGCTGGGTTAATATTCTAATGCTCTTTAAAAACTTCTTTTCTTCTAGGAGGAGGAAGACCAGAATGTTGTCCCAGAATCTACTGCTGCCGGCTACACTTTCCAAATTCAGGACAATGCTCCAAATACTTTCAACTTCTAGATCTTGCATACACTGCAACCACCTACAAGTGGTTCAGCACAAATGACTGCCACCTCTGTCTTAACAGTCCCTGTCGTTTTTACTGTGTTGTCTGTGACCTGTAGCACTTTGTCCATCTGAAACATACTTGAACAGTTCAAAACTGTACTTATGAGTTTCTAACTGTTGACTTCATTCTCTGAGATTCTTGTAAATACTTGTTTTCTTTCTGGCTCTTACTGTCCGTGTCAGGGGTAAGAACACAAGTGGGCAATACAGGCTTCTCGCCAAGCATGAGCCACTGCTCTGCACACCTCGTCAGAACCTGTGCCATTCTCCATAACCTATTGCTGTAACTAAGACACAGCATAGGCTTTTAAAAAGGACTTGTTTTGAAGTTCAATAAAGTGATATCAATACATCAAACTGAACTGTCAGTTGTTCTCTTAAAAGGTGCCTGATACGGTAAGTACATGTCATCAAAATGTATAGCGGTAAGAAGGCAACTATTGCATGAGAGATTCAGTTCTGAAGATCGTGGGTTTACAGCAGCTTGGCCACTCCAAGCTTGGACCTTCTGCATGTAGCAGCCTTCTGTTACTGCAGAGCAAAGGAAGTGCAGCTTCTCTCTGGGTAACTCTTGCAGGAATTGATAGTCTAGCTCAGTTATGAAAACAATCTTCTGCCTTTTGGAGATGTATTTAATGACTAGCAGCACTAGTGAACTGCAAGTAATAGTGTATAAGAGGGGTAAGTAACCAAGAGCAAGTATGTTCAGGTAGCTTAGGATAAGGGCATAGGAAATGCTGTGAAGCAGTTGCCTGCTCTAAAGAGCACAGACGAAGGCCTGGTTTTGGAATCTATTGTCCTTTCTAAAATAATTACTTAGAGTATGTAACTCTGTCTCTGAAGGTATTTGCATGGGGGAGGTGTAGGGGGGAGAGGGTAGTGGGTGGAGAGGAAGAACTGTAGTTGTGTTTTCCAGCTTTTTGGAAAAACTTGGATTGAGCTGTTTAACTGGAACCTTCTAGGAGTCAATGTCTGAAAAACTGTTCTTGGCTCTCTGAGCTTCTCTAGCTTTTGGGAAGGTCAGTGTTTCACGGATAGATTTTTCATAAGCATATTTGATACATGTTAATTCAAGTGATGTTCTAAAAGCTGGGAGGGGGTGGAGATGAAATGTATAAGCAATTCTCATGGACTTCTCATGGACTTTGCTTCTACCTTTGTGGAGGGTTGGAAAATAAGAAGCCAAATAAATACAGGACAACCCCCCTTTTATTCTGCTGAGTGAACCTGAAAGAATCTAGGTTGATCTTACATATTAGTCTGCTTGTTGTGTGCTTTCAAATTGATTTTAAAGTGTACATGCATGTATAAGTGGATTTGGAAGTAACTAAGTTCTTCACTAAAAATACCTGGTCTTAAAAGGACATGCTTTCTAAATCTAGGTTACTGCTCTCCTGCTGTTACCCAAGAGCTCTTTAAGTTATTGCTAATGTAGAAGATACACCACAATAATAGAAAGGAATGACAGATCTACTACCTATTTCACATTTTCTTGCAAAAGTGGGGGCTGAGGACCTGCATATGCACCCATGGGACTTCTCTGTGCAAGCCACTTGTTTGGAGGTTAGGTCCAAGCCTCGTGTGCCATTGGGGAGGCTGCAGGTGGCACCAGCAGCTGCAGATAGCACCAAACTGAGGAGCAGAACATGAATCTAGCACAAATACTGCAACAACCATGGGACTGGATTCTGGTATTAGCAGTACCTGTGGAAAGAACCATCTGCCTTGCAATGCCAAAGACTTGAGTGTTTGGTGGGGGGAAGAGGGAAACAAAAGGGGCTTTTATGCATTTGCACTGAAGCCTCATGTGTTCTTTGCTTTGTTGTCAAACCTTCAACTTTGACCAAAAAGCATAAATTACAAAATCATAGTTTTCTGTGTAACTGTAGAGAACTGAGAGAATTAATCTACGTAACAGCAGTTATGCAAAGTCAGCTTTCGTAAGTGGAATCCTTGCTTCCACATGCTTTGTGGGCTTATAAGGGAAGGGCAATGACTCAATTTGTGAAACAATTCAGCATTCTTGAGCAATTTTCATTTTCTCTAAAATATCGCATATTCCAGTAGAGGGTGCTGCAGGCAGCCTCACAGTCTCCTGTGCTTCAGAGAGCTTTGTAGGGAGGTTCATCCAGTCTGGACCACTCCAGGATGATGTACTTCATTTCCTTAAACTACTGAGAGAATCCATCGGAGGACCTGTTGCAGTCACAGAAAACATCTGTGTGATAATTTGGACTATTTAACCAGATTAAATATAGAATATAAGGTATAATCCTTTCAGAGCAGTATATCAGGGGGCTGTTGGTTTAAAACGCAGCTCCCTGCTTTAATTGCTTTTTAGCACATCTGCAGTTAATTTGACTTCTATATCTCTGTATGCAGCAAAGGTGATGAGAATGCAGAACACTTGGTGAGGAATGTTATCTCTTTCTCTGAAGTACTTGTTTCAGAATTGTATTATATATTAAGTTAATATAATAATATGGATATATTAAGTTAATAACTTAATACTTAACTAATACTTAACTTAATAATTAATATAACTGCCAATTCTTCTCTAGACTCCCGACAGCTCAGTAGCTTAATGATTAACTTTCTGGGGATGGAGACTTTGTTTTATCCAAGAAAAATCCGTTCAGCCTATCCACCAATGAGCCCTTTATTGGCAGCACGTATTTCCACAAGCAACAATCTACAGTGATTATGAGTAAGTGACTGGGGTGAGTCACTCCTTATTCTAAGAAAATGCAAACTATTTCTGAGGTTAGGAGCACAGTCACCCATTAGACTGCTTAAAAGAGTAGTAGGAGCTAAAATGGAGAGGGGAATTGTTACTGCTCATGGTTCTTGATTTGTTGGTTGGGGTTTTTTTTTGCGTGTATTGCCCAGCCAGATTGAAGAGCTTGCCTTCTTTATTTGGTAAATGCCTAATTCAGGACAAGGGCTGGAATAAATGTCTGGTGGCCTGTGCGTCAGTCTGCCAACTCTTCTGTGCTGAGCAACAATAACAGGCCCCTGCTGACATCAACTGGCTTGGAATGCAGTTGTTTTTAATGCTATTTTATCTGTGGAGTTATGGCAAGATTTCNAGCATGTACAATGTGGGGAAGAACTCCTGTTATTCAAACCAGAAATATTTATTGAAGCTTAATTGTGGCAATATTTGGCCTGTAGAGGAAGATGCTGGGACTCTTGCTTAAAACTTAATAGGAAACACATTAACTCTCTGGACCGAGTTAAAAACTTTTAAGCTTGACTCACCTTCAGGAGAAGATGTTAATAGAAATGTCTAAGAGGGAATGAGATGACCCCTCCTAAGGTTGGGAGAGGTGTACCCACCCCACTTGCAAATTCCAGAACAAAAGCATTCAAAGAACGCTCAAGCTCCAAGTGTGCGAAGTTGTTCGTTGTGTTTGGAAAACACTTTCTTCTTGATCCACGACATGGCATTGATAAGAGTCGGGCAGAAACTCTGCATGTGAACAGCTGAGAAATAATTGATTTGCTGTGAATTCCATAGAACTTCATATGGAATAAGGGTCACTGGATCCCAGTTCTGTTTGAGTGCAGAGCACTGTCTGTCTCAGCCTGGCTCCAGGAAATGGACGCTCTTCCGCAGAAGCCAGAAGATTTCGTGGAAGAGCCATGGCCTGTTTCCAGATTGCAGTTCACCCACTNAATTGTTACTGCTCATGGTTCTTGATTTGTTGGTTGGGGTTTTTTTTTGCGTGTATTGCCCAGCCAGATTGAAGAGCTTGCCTTCTTTATTTGGTAAATGCCTAATTCAGGACAAGGGCTGGAATAAATGTCTGGTGGCCTGTGCGTCAGTCTGCCAACTCTTCTGTGCTGAGCAACAATAACAGGCCCCTGCTGACATCAACTGGCTTGGAATGCAGTTGTTTTTAATGCTATTTTATCTGTGGAGTGATGGCAAGATTTCAGCCCAAGATCTCAGCAAACATAACCACCTCTGAAATTCCAGCGGTAGCAGATGCTGCCTCTGGGATTGCTTCCTCTCGCTGTTTCCAGAGATGCTGGGCTCTGAAAGAAGAGCAGAGGGTTTGCCATCCNTCATTAGTGGGAGGGAAGTTGGGATTTAAAGGGATGAGGAGAGGAGAGAAAAATTAAAGCAGAGTGGAGAAAAAAAATCCTGTTAATTCTTGTTAAGCAGAACTTGCTTGACCGCATTAAAATGTTCTGCTAATCATTGAAATAAAACAGTGGGCCAAATCCAGAAGTGATGTATAAATCAGACACCAGGAAGGGAGTTTTAACCGGCTGACATGCGAAAAGCAAAGTCAAGGGCGCTGATCTTGCTGCAGGAGAGGTTGTGTTTCACCTACGAGCTCAACAAAAGAGGCA
>WEIS01043516.1:24770-43795 GCA_013389965.1 Todus mexicanus
GGCCCCGCCGGGGCAGCGCCAGGCGAAGGGCTCCGGCTCCTCGCCCTCCGCACCCCGGCTGTTTTTTCCCCTTCGTCTTCTCAGTGTAAACTCGAAAGAAACTGTCACAGTCTTTGCTTTGATCTCTTTGTTTGTTTGTTGTTGTTGTTTTTTGCACAAACCCTGGCTTCCTCGGTTAGGTTGTCCACAGCTCATTCGGTGAGGTGCCTCCTGCTGCCCTCCTTCAGAAGACCGCTTCACCTCTCATATTTTAAAATATCGTAAAAACTGTTTTCACCTGTATGCTGGGAGGGAAAAGAAGTTGCTTTTTAAATACTTAACAGTATGCTATTTTCTGTATAAGAACCCAGGTAAATAGGTTTAGAGAAGAAATTTGGGAAGTTCTGCTAGACTGTTCTAAAAAAAAAAAAAAAGATAAAATACAAGAGAGTTTNGGCACATCCGGGCTTCTCCTCCTCCTCCGGCGGCCGCCGCTGCCCTGAGCGCCCAGCCCGACTCCATTAGCGCCTCCCCTCCCCCCGNAGGGGGAGCCCCGGGCAAGGCGGCGCCGGGCCCGCCGAGCGGCCGGGGACATGTCCAACCAAGGGGCCCGGCGGAACGGGCCCGTCAAGCTGCGACTGACAGGTGAGGCTGAGCGGGGCCTGCGGCGGCGANCGGTTAGGTTGTCCACAGCTCATTCGGTGAGGTGCCTCCTGCTGCCCTCCTTCAGAAGACCGCTTCACCTCTCATATTTTAAAATATCGTAAAAACTGTTTTCACCTGTATGCTGGGAGGGAAAAGAAGTTGCTTTTTAAATACTTAAAAGTATGCTATTTTCTGTATAAGAACCCAGGTAAATAGGTTTAGAGAAGAAATTTGGGAAGTTCTGCTAGACTGTTCTAAAAAAAAAAAAGAAAGATAAAATACAAGAGAGTTTAAAGAAAAGAGCTAGTTCCGAGTATTTAAAATCCCCTGGCAGATAAATAATGTTTTGTATTCTCAAGTGTCAGTGTGTGAAGGTAAGCAATTAGAATATAATAGGTAACACTGACAATACTCTTCTCTGCATGTAGTGTATTTAACCAGCTTGCAAAACAAATGTTTTTAAAAATACTAGAAGGGTTGATGTATTTACTTTAGGTGCATGAGGAATATTTCCAGTTCAACACTCAGTAGAGGTGCTTCATAGTTATTTTTCAAAGTATATTGTTTTTACAGGGAAAGTAAAATGTATCTGCTTATGTGTTACTTTGGAAGTACTTGGATGAAATTTGTAATATAGTTTTCATGGAGATTTGTGAGTGTCTGTATACTACACTTAGAAATAAAACCCTTAAAATAAGCATAGCTGGGATGGAGGGGTGCATGGAACGGTGCTGCTGGGTTTTTACAGAGTGTTTTGTAGCTTTCTCCTCAGGTTATTGCTTTATCGATACCGTGCTTTAATACTTTTTTTTTCCCTGAGCAATGACTTCTCAGACTTGCTGATCTTGGAGACACGAAAAATGGTCTGGAGCTTTATGTAGAAGCATGGACGTAATATAGAGGGAGTTGTCTCTTTCACCTTTGGGTTTTGTGTTCCATTTTGTTTCATGTTGATTTTATTTTCATTAAGGTTGAAGCATATAATGAAGACGTGGCTGTGACAATAAAGTACGTTACGGGGAGCGTGATTGTGAGCGAGAAACAAGCAGTAGTTTCACATACGGAGTTTTAGTTGTGCGGTCAGTCCCCAAAAGAAGCAGGTACAATCTTAAGGAACATTTCTGAGGTTTTTGTCATCCTGTATTTTAGGAAGGGAAAATGCAGAGCATGGGATGTTGGCAAAATTGTCTTTCTAGGGACTATTCCAGGGAGAGCCGCTCTTGCTGAGTACAGTTCTGTGACTTGGAAGTTGATGTGAAACGTCGGCCTATTTCTCGAGTTAAAAAAGCTGGAGGTATTTTATGTGTTAGCTGATTGTGAGTTGTTTCACGTAAGGTCATTTGTTGTAAGGAAGCTTTACATGTTTAAGAAAAACATTGAGTTTTACTAATTCAGTGACATGTTGTCAGTTTTTGCCTAGGAATAGTTCGAAGTGTTCTGCGTGGTTTTGATTACCCTTTTTGATTGGAAAAGCAGTTTGAGGGCTCTTGAATTCTAAAACTGTTTGGAATTAAAAGAATCTGTATATCCAGTGTTTTTGAAGTTTATTCTCGAACTCACAAATGCTATTTAATATTAATTTTCTTTGGCTGTATGAAACTAGAAGTCTTCTGTTTTGGCTTGAATATTTATAGGATTAATTCTACAATCATTGTCTGACGCTTATCTTTTCTGTTCATTATCTCTAAATTAGATGGTATAGATTAAAAATGGGTTTCAAGAACTGGATTCAATTAACAGTTTTTCAGGACGTAAACATTAAAGGTTTAGATGGAAAACATTGTTTTGACTGACTGGATAAATGACAGGGTAATGTTTGATGTGAGTCCAAGAACTGATCTGGAGCTAGGGCCCAACTTCTCAGTCCATCTTGAGGAGCCAAATAAAATATTTAACCTAGGCCTCATTTTGCAAAAAAGGTTGTTTCTTTGTTGGGACCTTAAGAAAGTTCTGAGAAATGTTTGGCATACCTTTACACTAAGTGTTTAACAGTTTATTTAGGTCTGGGTTCCATAACAGAGAAAAACCACAGCGGTGGCATGCTTCTAGTAAGTTTGTATTTAGTTTACAGTGCATCTGTGTTATATGTGCCTTATAAGAATTTATTCTTTTGCTCCTAGGTTTAGTTGTCTGTCATAAATATAACTCGAATCTTTAGTGGTACGTATGTTGATACGTTTTGCACCATCTTGCTCTAGAAAAATTGCTGGATAATTGTTAAAAGTCAAAGTTTGCACCTTCTGATGATTCTTGTCTTCTAGGATGAGCTGTGAATGTTTGTTTCTGATGCAAATAGAGGCAACGTAATTCAAGTTAGCTAAAGTCTAGAATTGCACTAGTCTTCTCCAAAATTTATCGTACAGATTTTTAATAGCAATATCCAAGGAAGATGTAATATAAGGAAAGTTCCTTAATCTCTGATATTTTTGCCACCATTTTATCTAATCCCACCCTGAGTACATCTGAGTCCTACAAGCTGCTAGTGCAGTCAGCCACTCACCCACTTCTGTTCTTACTGTGATTTTTCTCAGTGTTGTGTTGAATTTGTGGGTTTGTAAATAGACTGTACTCCCAAGCAGAATGTTCTATTCTTTCTTCCACTTCCCATGTTGAATGACATCGCTCTAAAAAAAAGGAGAGAAGGCCTTTGCTTTCGGTTGCTCAGTAAATATTTTATGTCCTAATTTGTGAATTATCAAGTGTTCAAATAGTTACATTTGGCTGCTTTCATTTACGGTATCAATGCCCCTTACCTGAAGGAAATCCATCGGGCTGCTTTTATCAAATCGAAAGATAAATTTTTAAACCAGTTTGAAGTCTGAAAAACTAATTGCGCACCAGAAAATACTGAGTTGAATAAAGGTTAGTGCATAAATTTATTTAGTTCACGTGTTTGTGTCAGGACAGTCAACAAGTAAAGGTGCTTTGACAGCCACAAAGCCCAGTTCCGCTGTCTGGTGGAAAGTGGTAATAAATACCCTGTGGATAAAACTGGAATGAGCTGGAAGAGCGTTGTTGGTAAAGAATCAGAGGTAGGCCTGAGGAGTTGTTAGGTCTGGTTTTCCTCCTCCTTACTGTAAGCGTTCAGGTTTCCTGGCAGAGTTTGCTAATTGGGGAAATAAAAGCACTGGATCTGTGTTGTAGAAAGTGGACAGCATCTCATGTTCTGTCCTGCTGCCTCTGGTTGGTTTTACTGTCTAGTTATTCCTTACAGTACGCAAGCGGTACTGCACTTTGCTATAAGGTTATAGTGGTGAAGGAAGAAGATGCTACTTTATTATGTAGCAGTTCCTAGAAACTCATATGATGCTAATAACATTTCTTGAGAAGAATCTGCATTATTTAGAAAAAGTGAGGATATTCTGGAGTTCTGCAAAAGAACGTGGAATCTCCACACCTGGTTTTTGGAGTGGATAAATCTAACTGCTAAATTAATACAATTGAAAACTGTGGTTAACCTGAACCCTAAATTCTCATTTGTATTGTTGGGAGCAGGACTGAAGTTTACAAATGGCAGAGCCTCATTGTAGGAACAGAATTGCTGATGGACTGATGAAGTAGCTACCCGTGTTTTAAAGTAGCAAGGCTATGGTTTCACAGTTGACTTAAATCATAGCTCAATTTTAGATCAGTTTAAAATCTGAGTGCTGTTTCTTTCTTCTCTTTGTAGTCCCTGGGTTCACTTTTCTTGGCTCTCCCTTGCGTTGACTCCACCAACGGTGTCACTGCGTGGTGAGCTGCAAGCTAAGCCTACCAAGAAAAAGCTGGGGTTTGCAGTGAAGGAGAGGGATGCCCGCAAGAAGCTGGAAAAGAGGGCAGGAGTGTCTCTTCTACCAGCAGCCGATAGTTAGATAGGGTTTGGTCAGCAGTAAAACAATGGGGTTCCTTCATGTGAGGTGTGTTTGACTTAATGACACATGACTGACTAAAAGCTAGTACTTAAGAAATCAGAATCAATAAATTACATGGTAGGTGCTTTAAACTGGTGCAGTCATAACAAAGTCAGTGGGCACGTGGCTAATCAGATCGTATTGGGACTGAGGGAGGCTTGACCCTCCGTATTTCCATCAAAGGATGAAGTGTGTGTGCATATATGCTTTTGATGGATACAGTATATAGTTATTGATATTTATATCCATGTAAGTCAGTTGTGGATCACACAGATGCCAAAGAATTGTAATAACCCACTGAGCCACCTCAACCAGTCGTTTCGATGAGATCAGCACCTTATGTGACAAAGTTTTTTTCATCTGGGTATAAAATCGGGTATCTGTGTTCAAGGATACACGATGAGGTACCGTGGCAAGGAAAACAAAGATGAAAAAGGATTCGAGGAAGAAAATCATAGTAGGAGAACAGCTCTACAGGAGCTCCAGTTAAAAGAGCAAAAAGGCCCAATGCCATCTTTGGTTGTAGAACCAGGAGAGCATCGAGTAGAAGCTAGTACAGGGTTTACGGGTGTAGGTGACATTTGGGGCATATGTTGGAAACGTGTAGGAAATCTGCAGACACTCCTAATGTTAATGTTTTTTAAAAATAAAGCTGTTAGGGGGGTAAAAAAGAAAAGATAAATCCTGGGGATAGAAGTACAGCGAGCGATTTTTAGAATTGTGCTTTTCAGTTACATATACAGAGTTTAGGCTGTCCTGTAATCTCTGTCCACGTTGCTGAACTTAGCTGAGTATCTCAGCTCGTGGTGGCAAACTATTTTCTGTTTTCTTTTTTCAGTTGTTAATCTGATCAGGCCTCAGATGAAGATGTTTTGTCTTTATTTCCTTAGGGTGAATGAGCTGATCCCTAGAAGAAGACAACTTTTAATGTTTTGTTCTATCTCATGGCCTTTGAAGTGTGTCCTTGCTTTGCCATCTCACTTAAAATGACATCTCGCCAGTGGGCCAAACCTTTCTTGCAGCTGTTTCAAAAGGTGACTCATTTCTTTGCGTATCTTCCCTCTTCTCATCACAGTAACGAGATGACCTGGCTTCTGACTTGGCCTGATGGCACAAGTACATTGCTACGCAGGCTGTTACGCATGGGCTTTGGTATATAAAATGGAAGTGCTCGTGACACAAAGTGATGTCAGAGATCATTCCCTTGACTTCTGAGGGGCTGGTGAAGATGAAACTCAATAATGTTAGACAGTGCTTATAGAAGTGGCTGCTGTGGGTGTCTGCTCTTGGCAAAGCGTGTTTCCTGCTGGAGAAAGAGAATCAAAACCTTGAGGGACATTTGGCAATAGCATATTTAGGGAAGCAAACTGTTGACTTTGTCTTGCTGCTTAAACTTTCAATTCTTTCAATGAAAATATAGATAAGAATGCTTGCAACTTTAAAGAAATCTTCATCTGTAGATAATGAAGCTCAGGACAAAATTGGCTAAGCTGAGTTTAAGTGGGTAGACTGATACAGAAGGGAAAATAGACGTGCTCAAGATCATAAAAAGGATAAAAGGTAAAGCTGGGATTTTGGGTCACTATCTTTTGCCTTTCTGCCCATGGACATTGTTTCTCTTGAGTTTAAACCCACAGAAAACTTGATTCGGTTTGGGGCCTTCTGAGACTGTGAGTTTGACGTGATCCAGGTTCAGTGCTCTCTTATATGCCATATCCGTGTTGCCCTCAGCTGTGTTTTAGCATCCTGCAGATTCTCAGCAATTACTTTTTTCTGCTTTGAACTCCTTCTTTTGCTGTTGCTCAGGCAGGTTAGGCTGGGAGGGCCGATACCCCCACCGTGAGTACAGTAGTGCTTCATGCCTTCAAAATTCTGAAAGTGCAAGAAGCAGCGGCAGCGTGTGAGTTTGTGTGGCTGTGTCCTGGCGTTAATTTCTGGAATGACTCTTGCCCAGTACGTATTTAACACAACTTGCAAGGGTTGTATTCTTGCAGAAGAGGAGAGTCACTCCCACCACGGCTCCAGGGTGGTCAGTGTAAACTGGTTCAGTGCCTCCTTTCTATAATGGATTCATTTCAGTTGGTTCAAATATGCAGAGCGTGTACAGACTATGTAATTTACAGGTCACTGTATAAGTATGTACTCGGATTCTGCCAGTCATGCTTCAGTTAGCACGTGTGATGCCATCTTGCCACAAACATTAGAGTGACGATGCCGTGGTAAAGCTTTCCAACCCGTGGCAGTGTTTTTTGGGACACACGCGTCCCTCTGCTCCATCCTGTGCTCTCAGATGGGGTGGATTGAGGAGTGTACCCAAGGTAAAATCAAGCGCTTTCTCTCACCCCCCTTTTTGTTTTTAAGTGGGTGTAGAGGGGGAGCGTTGTGGGTTGGTGCGTGTTCGTGTGGTCGGTGTTTGCAGAACAGCAAACAGGCTGTTGGTGGGGCTGGGGAGGTATTTTGGTTGGTCACGTGAAATCGTTTTAAGCAAGGGACATACACACATTTTCATTCTGCCTTGACCCAGGTTTTAATATTACGGATGCAGTTAAATGGAGTCATAACTAACGATATCTGCATTGATCCTTCTTTTTAACACACCTATTTGTTTTGGAGTTTATAGATAGATGCACGCAGATGTTCAGCTGCAGATGCAGTTGTGGTTGTTTGTAATTGAAGGTGGGAATCTGCACCGGTAATACTAGAGGTGTTTTCTGAAAACTTGAGCCAACTTGGTGATTTCTTTTTAATACACATAAAGACCAGGCAGTGTGCTTCACCAACTGTCGATGGCAAAACCTCTGCTTTGTGTGCACCATAGGATGTGAGGAAAGTGGAGTGCACTTTGCTGTTTCATTTTAGTGAAAGGTAGTCTACTATCTCGTGCAGTTATTTTTTGTGGAAAACATGTAAATGTACTAAAATTAATCTTTTATTCTTGGTGGAGGAAGAAAGAGCTTTTCTGGGTTACAGTACTTACACACATGGCTGCTTAAAAAAATAAATCCCTGAATGTGCAAAGGAACTAAAGATATCTGTAAAATGCAGAGAATTACATTCATGCTTAACTGCCAGGGATTAGAAATTCATAGCATTAATTGTGCCAAGCAGTTAGATGTCCTCATGACAAATAATTCGACTCTTAACGTAAAAAAATCACCTTACAGTGTTCTGGAATGATTAATTTATGGTGTGTATAAATATTTATTTTCAGAGAAGAAGCTCTTACCCACTATTTTGCCTGATGGATTTATTAAAATAATAGTTTATAGCTTTGTATAGAGGATTGTATGCAGGACTAAATGAGTAGTAGTGTTGTGCCTCGGTGTAGCAATACTAAGGCGTCCTCTTTTTTATTTAGCAGCAAAGTACGTACTTCTGTCTTAATTTATAAAAGGTGATGGTAGATATAAGAGTTTATAAAGGTGGAGCTGGTGGAGGCAGGTGTTGTCATTTGAGGCAAAAGGGGTCATTTGTAAAGGTGAAACATGACAGATGGGGGCAAAAGTCTTCAGGAGCTGGCTGGAGGAGCAGGGCTGGCACTAAGTATACCTGAATTTGTGTCACTTTAGGGTGGGAGCAGAGAACAAACGCAGGTTCCTGTACTTGAGCTAAAACCTACAGAAATCTCTTGCATTTCGTGCTGCTGATTACAGCATTGCTCTTGGCCAGCTAGTAATGATTGCATTTTCAATGGGAAAATCTGAAGATACTGAGTTTTCCTCTTGCTCGTGCTAATATTAATACATAAATTTTAAGAGACATGAAATACGTGTTGCTCAGCTCTCCATTTAATTGGACGTGAAGGACCTGGTCCTCCTGTATGCCGGAGAGCGCTGCTCAGCGTTACTCATTATGAAATTAAGAATGACTGACTTCTTTAAGCCTGGGTTCACAGTTTGACACATGAATTGACCAAACTTTAAAGAAGGGTACAATGTGTGTTACAGCAGAAATGTTCTAGGACTTTTATTTAGAGGATCCTAGTAGTAAGTTCAAAAATGTTTTATAATGCTCTTGCAGAATCTTCTTTGTAATTCTTTGTAGCATAACCGTTTTAAGTGCCATCTTTCACAATTTCAGGTGGTCATACACGTGGCCTTTCTAAATGTCTAGCTAACAGCTCTGGGTGTTTGGTAAAGCACAAAGCATTGGTCAACGGAATCTTCAAATGTATACATCACACGTTAGTATAATAAACTGTTGGTTATGTGGAATAGGGAAGAGCTGCTGTTGATCTTTTGTTCAAGGTGATTAATGCTGCCTCACAGGGGGAGTGCCCCTGTGTTCTTACAGGAGCAGATGCTACCTGTAAGTTCAAGATGCCGTGCGGTATTTTCAGTTTGCTTTAAAGAGCTGGCTATGTGCTTTTGGTCAAAAAGTTCCAGGGTTTAAATCTTTATGATCGTACTAATGCTGGGGTGGCCAAGATTTATCCTCAGGTTGTGATGTCATGGAACATTGTATCCCTTTTGTGAAAATCTTTCATATTTGGGATTTCTCCTTAAGAACTGGGTCAAAGGATGATTTAAAATGTTGTTGGTTTCTGCTTTCTTCTGCAACAGCAAAAGAGGAGGCCTTTAAGGAAAAAGTGACTTGCAGTAATTTTTTTTCAGTACTTGTGTTGTGCCAGGCTTGTCATAAAATATTTTCTGCCTTCCTTAAGCTGTTCCCACAGTTTATAATCCTCTCCCAATACCTGTCTTACACAGAGGTGGTAAAAGGAGGTTAAAATTTCTGTAGTCCTACCAGGATAGACAGTGAAGTTTTTGGTTCCATCCTGAACAGCAAGATGTTGCTCTGCCTGGAGAGGTATTAATATGTTTATATTTATCTATGTCTCACTTGCTTCTGTAGCCAAGAGATTCAAAAGAAATTTCTGTTCACTTGTGAGATGTGAATGTGGCATTGTGAGTATGTGCCTCGGATTTCCTCATTACAATATTTATCATTTTTCCTGAAAGTTTCTTTCCTCTGGTGAATTGTTCGTCCTGTAGAATAAGTCAGCTATTTCCTGTGTATCAGCATAATGTAACTTAATCTGCACTGGGCAGTGCTTCGGACCCATTCGAAAGCTTTCGATTTTTG
Source organism: Todus mexicanus (assembly GCA_013389965.1). Classification (NCBI taxonomy): domain Eukaryota; kingdom Metazoa; phylum Chordata; class Aves; order Coraciiformes; family Todidae; genus Todus; species Todus mexicanus. Next base: position 34,370 of record WEIS01043516.1, read on the forward strand.
ATAAGTTTATTGAAATTTAGATTCTTCACTGTCTACATTTAAACAGTTTCTCCTAGCACAGCCCAAGACTGGAGCTGCACTTGTTCTGAGCCCAGCCAGGGTATCTGTGGTGGAGTCGCAGTAAATGAAAAGTTGGCCCTGGTCAGCCTGATCCTTTTGAGTGTCACGTTCGCACTTGAGCAGCAGGGCGAGTGGGAGCAGAGCGCTGGGTCCTGCAGTTGCTTCTGCCTCGTGTAATTGGAACACAGTTTTGAATTCCTTTGTCTGTCTGGAGATCTTTGCTTTTTATTCCCTGGGAGTAGAATTTATAATTGTAGCTGAACTTGTAATGCCAAGTTGGAGCTTGTAACACCAACTCTAGTTAGTGGTTCTCATTGTAAGACTTTTTTCAGTTGCTGTTAAGCAGCCTGTTAAACACTGACATTTTCCATGCCGAGTGGCTAAATTGGGCTGACTTTATTTTGGTAAGATTCTGATAAAACTCAACCCGTTTCAGGGAGATTAAAAATACACTGCACGTCTTTAAAATAACCCTTTGTTTGTGTGAGTCCTTTATTCTTGAGCAGGGAGGTGGCTATAGGCAGATGTCTCTGTATCAGCCAAGTCAGAATGACTGCACGCTTCAACAAATGGCTGGGGACCGGAGTTGATCGCATCCTGTTAATGCTGAACCTGGTGGTGCGCTCTGGTGTGAAAAGAGGCGTTAACTGGAGTGCAGAGAGTTCAAAAGTTGGATGAGGGTGGAGAAGGGAGTGACCTGGAACAAGGAACTGTCAGGGACAAATGGGCGGGTGGTGGAGATCGATTTTTGTCTGAACAAGGTTCTGGGGATCTTTTGGTGCCTGGACTCGGGTGTTATAGCAATGAACGTGACCCAGGGTCGCAGGGGCAGCCTGGAATCTCGTGTTTCCAAACTATTTAACACTTGTGCTTGTCACCTGGGAACGCTGTTGCTGTGCGTGCTGTGTGATTGTTAGTGATTTCAATGTGCTGCTTGGAAGAAGTTGTCATCTACAGCAGAGGTGCTTCATAAGAACTTAATGTGTATAACAGAGAATGCAAGTGGTTACAGTCGGATAGAAGACAGAAGTGTGCAAACAAACAGGAAAAAACCACCCACCCCCAAATTTCTCACATTTGTTCCTTCGCTCCACGTGTTCATCACCTTGGTCCTATAGAGAAGAAATAAGGAATTAAGGGCTGGCTTCCACCTGCCCGTGATTCTTAACATGATTCTAAGAAAAGCTTCCAGGAAGGATCAGGATCACTCCTCACGTGTAGGTAGAAATTCTTCAGCTTTTAGCAAACTTGAGATTTTTTATTTTATGTTTTTTTTAAATCCTCGATTCTAAGGATCATTCATTCATTAGTGCTAGTATTTCTTGCTTTAAAAGGGTCACAAGTCTTTCTGTTAAGTCATGTGTGATTATAATGGAATTCTGTAGTTTTAAATATTTCTGTGGCTAATATACATGCCACTTATTCATGAAGGTTTTGGAGTTACAATTAATTTTTTTCTCAGATAAGTGTTATTCACTATTGATGAGTTAGTTGCATGGAAGATTTGACCTTTTTTAGTTAGATGCCTGTTCAGAAGATGGCTAAATATAGCCAGAGTGAGGAGAAGTTCTGAGAGTGCTGTGAGATGTATGATTTTCTTTTTAGTTAACTAAAAAGAAATGGTCTGATACAATGTGAAACTGCAAGGTTTCATTTGAAGTAAGCTTACCCTTCATATTGTCTAACCATGAGGAAAAGTGAGCTTTTTAACTATTTCTGTATTTGTATAGTGTTCCTTGGTGGTGCTTTGTAGGGCTTCTCTTTGCCTCCTGATGTTTGACACGAGGCCGAAACAAAGTCTACTCCTATGAAAACTTCTTTTCCAAAACGCTGCTCGTTTTTACATCATCCTGAGCTTTGGGCAATTATTAAGCTATTAAATGCTTGATTTTTGATTCTTTTTTTTAGCTGATCCCCTTTTTCATGATTTCAGACCTGTGAAAGCCCAAACTACTGCCCAGGGAGTTGTTCAGGAGTCCCTGTGGTGTTACTGCCCCAAATTTTCCAGAGCTAGTGCTCTGTTGTGTTCTTAGATATACCTGGGGTGCATAACCCTCATGCTGAAATAAATATCTGTTTATCAGCTTAACTGGGAGTTGTCAGAGTTTGAGAGGTGAGGTGTATCTTTTTTGGTTTAAGACTGCTAAATAGCTAAAGAATAGAGTAAATTTCCATCAGATAGATAAGGTGTTAACTGTATTTCATGGAATTACCTTTTCCTAACAAGATTTGGTGTTATTTGCACAATATGCACGTTTGGTTTGGTTTTTGTTTTTTTAAGGGCATGCTTTCTTCATTGTATTTGGCTGGGAGTTTTTTACTTTTTAATTGAAGTATTTACAATATAGTTACTTCTGTTTCAGTGAGCCCTTTCATTGTTTCACAAGTGAATGAATCATATATTCTGGGTTATTTTTTCCTGGCTGATGTTTTTCTTTAATGATTACTCAGGGCTAACTTAAATTGTGCAGATGAATAATACTTGAAATACAGTATTTGCTTCATCGTTTCAAGTGTATTTTTTCCCCAAAGTTTTCATTGTAACATATATGTAGGTCTTTTGAGTTGCGAGAACACCACCCTTACAGGGGGCCGAGCTGCCTATGTAGCTGTTGCAGGGCAATGACCTAACATTGCTTCTCAAGTCTCTTAGTTGTTTTGGCTGTATCTCCATTTCCTAAAATCCTGAGATCTTATTTTGTTCCTCAGGTTCCTGTCCCACTTGGAAGGAAAGGTAGTGGCTCTGCAGCTGAGGTTGCAGCAGGTGCTTCCAGATTCATGCTCCCCTGGCAAGGACAGATGATGATTCAGTAGATGAGCAGTTACTGGAGAGGGGAGGTGGTGTTCTGCAGACCCCCCAAAGGTTCCTCTGATCACCTGTAGATAGGCCTGCCCTGCATGGAACTACAGGATAGCGAACTAAGTTTGCTGCATCATGATCAACTACTCTATTTAGAGCAGTTACTTATTTGATTTTTCCCGTGCTCCAGTAAACTGCTTGTGTTGTGCTTCCTCTTGTTGTAGGAACTTCCCACATGGTTTCTCACTCACACCCTGAGCTAGCAATGCTGCTTGCAGTCATCCTTCTATATTCTAAAAGTCACCTGTCCTGCCTGCGCCACAAACTGTCTCCAGTTCTTTCCTCTGTGGAGTTTGTGCTCTTGATTTCTTATTTATTTTATGACTTTTTTTTTTNGGATTTTGTGCTCTTGATTTCTTATTTTTTTTATGACTTTTTTTTTTTCCCTGTCTGAAACTAGTCAAAGCATAAGCCTGTTTTGAATGTTGTATGGATATTGTCATGAAGATAGATGTTAGCAGGGATCCTCAGCTCGTCTACAAGTAGGCAAATACAGTTAAATTCCATTTTGGCAACAAATACAGCAGAAGATGACCATAGACTGGTGTGGAACCTGCTCACAGTAAATGGCCTTTGGATGTTGAGTCACAGTTTCTGACTGGCCTTCCAAGTAGCCCCAGGTGGAAGAGTCCAGATCTGCCTCCTCGACTGCTCAACATAAATGAACAAAGTCAGATCCGAATGCTGGAGTTGCGTGAGCAGCTCCACACCCCCTGAGAATGGAAATGTAAATACGCCGTATTTTTTGTTAGGGAAGTGGATGCGTTCTCGTATTTTTGTTGATTACGCGGAGTTTTAAAATATTCAGAGAAGTATCCAAATAGCATCTCCTGTGTGGGTCTGTGTTTCTGTGAACAGGGGGAGCCTTTCTGAAAGTGCAGCAGGAATTCTGGGCAGTGTGTAAAACCTGAAAAGTGGGTCTACTTTTTTTTTCGCATGTATGGAACTGATTTATGTCATGTAGAGTGTAAAGACTTAAGTTCTGGTGGATTTTGTTTAGGAGTAAAGATGTCATACACAAATTGTTTTTTCATATGTTTCCCAGAGTCTCTGTAGGTAGGTTTAAAAAACACAACAAACAAAACCCAACAACCCGCAACCCCTCCATATTTCTCTGTTGCCCCTGCCCTTTTAAGCTGCTGTCCAGACAAATATTTACAAACAGAAAGTAATGCAGTTTCTTTTGCATGCACAAAGCCCTGGGGAAAACGAGAAAATGTTCCAGTGTGTGTGAGACGTTTAATACTTTGTTTTGCTCTGATTTATCTTTCAAAGAGCTGGGGAGGCCTGCCTAAAAAACTGGAATACACTCCCTGGGAGCTTAGATTACCTTTGTTTAAAAGAGTCAGACCTCGACTGCTGAAACTCAGGAATTCATGGACAGAATGACTAGAACAGCAAATATGACTTGGAAAAAAAAAAAGTGGTTGTTGGATAAAGTGGTATGAGCCCAGCTGCTGTGGATAAATTGATTTTGCTATTGCTTTAAATCTATGATGTGTTGGTATTTTAGAAGAGTAAGAAAAACAAGGATATTAGAAAGTAATTTACTGCACCGGGATTAGTAAAGAGTGTTTTGTTTCTGGGACTGGGGCAGAACAGGATGGTTTAGATGTGTCTGATAAACAGGACGAGGTCTAGTCTGACAGCTGGCAACAATAGCTTCTGCTCCAAGTCAGGTGTACTAAATTAGCAAATCTATTACAAGGATACAGGAGAAATCTCACAGAAGACAGCCTTGTAGGCAGAAGTGTTGCCAAATGGGAAATGATTCATCGTCTCTGAATGGGATGAGCACTGAGCAGAAGCAGTTTAAACCTCAGACTGCTTTGGCTCGTAAACCACCAAATATGCGATTAACACTTTATCTTCTCCAATCCTGTGCTTTTTATTGTCTCCTGAACAGCACTCTATGTTTAGGATCAACATCCAGCAGACTTCTTTGTTCCAATTTTTCTTTTGTAAGTTTGAATGTGTTTAGGTGGTACTTTGACTTTCAGCTAAATCACAGAATGTTTGCATGCATCCTAAAAGCGCTCCCACCTCCTCACCTCTCAGCAGTGTCACCTTTTAGTGAGGACTCTTATGCATCTGGAATCCAAGCGTGACACAAGTGGTGCTGGCACAGCTTGGTGAACTGGCTTTGTATAGTTTACTTGCTTCTGTTTAGCAAAAATACCTGAGAAGCTGAAGGTGTCGTTTGTTGTAGTGAGCCAGTCCCAAGGCGGTCACTGCATTTGGATTTTTAGTATTTTTAAAATTGCGTCAGTTCCACATGGACAATGCTGTGCATCGCCTACAACTCGGAAGATAAACAGGAGATGTATTTGTGAATTCTTAAATGTAGTTAATTGATGCAAAAAGGAGGTATGGTTTACAAAGGTGGTTGAAGGAATGCAAAGGAGGGAAGAGGCCCCCTCTTTGTTCCTTCGTTGTTCATCGAGCTGATCAGAGTTTCAGCATGTCTCCAGCTTTGTTTTAATGTAGATTGTTGTATTAAGATACATAGATGATAGGGAAACTACAGCAGTTAGGTCATTGGAAGGTGTTTGGTATTAAATAATTGAGATGTAAGAAGATAGTTATGAGAGGAACAATTATTTTACTTGATACATTAATATATCATTTAGCAAATAATTGTATGGGGGAGGGGCCTGTGATAGCCCTTGATTACCAGCTGCGGTTGTAAGGAGCAGTGTGCCTAAGAAGTGAATGTAAAGATTCCTCTGGGAAGCTGGGCCTGCTCTCACCTTGCATGTGCAACCATGTAAGAAGTGGTGAAAATCAGAAGCGATGTTTAGTATCACGGTTTGTGAGCAAGAGATGAGGGTTTCTGGAGTGAAAGGCACCAGAGTAATTGAGACCTTTCCATTTCTGTGTCCCCTCAAAATCCCCATCGTGTGCACTCAGACTTTCTGGAGCTCATAACTGGTGTTCGAGCTCAATGTAAACACTCGCATACTCCTTACGCTTGAAAGTTATTGTGCCTTTGTAGATGCCTAGTAATAAAATATCCTCAAACTTCTTGGAAATACCTTCCTGGATTTTTATTCCCTTGCTATATTGCCGGGAGTGTTGATTCACAGCATCGCACATTTTACATCAACATAATCAGCTTATCCTCCTCCTTTCAGTCTCACCTACTTCCCATTATCTTTTGTTTTCACTCCCTCCCTACTGCTTGTTATCTTCTACCATGTGCTCCTCTTCCTCAAAACAAACTCTCTTTTGACAACTTGAACGTTGCATCCTCCTGAAAGATTTCCGAAGTTGTAATTTAAATAGCGTGGCAAGCTTTTGGGGGGCAAGAGTCTTTATTTTCACGTGTTGGCGAGTTATTTCACTGGGTTTCTTGGTGTTCTGTTTCTTTAAAATCCCTTTTCTATTATTTCTTACAGTAGCACATGAATTGTAGTGATTTGACTAAACAATTTCAGCAACTTGTGTAAAAACAAAGCAAAACAAGAAAAATGAGGCTCTAATATAAGTTGCTTTACTTATGTTGAAATAAATAGGATTGCTCATCCAATTAGCTCATCTCTGTTTAACAGCAGCAACTTCTTAAACTGTTTAGATTTATCCTGTAGAACACGTCTGTTTACACAGAGAAACTAAACTGAATCTGCTCATATTAAAGGACTGCAATAATTTAACTACATTCAGTTTATAAATTGTATAGTCTATTGATATAATTATCTCCTGGAGATGAGGCTTCATGGTTATCCGACGGGGGGGAAAAGACTGAACTGAGGTACTGGAGAATTTTAATCATGTCTGAACGGCGACATTGTCTTGGTTTTCTGTATGTGTGTTCTCTCAGCAGCTGGAATTTTCCCCACTTCTGTGGAATTCTACAGGTGGGGACAGAATTACGTAGTCAGAGGCATAAGCTCAGTAACCAGGTATATATAGTGCACCCATCTTTCTGCTGAGCCTATCTTTCTTTTCTTCTGGCAGAAGTCAAACTGTCAAGTTTCAGAGAGGGAGGCAGTTTGTGGAGCAGAAAGCATTCCACTAAACCCAGTTTCCCCTAGAAGAGTAAATATAGAGACATTGTACTTAATTAAATATTTCAGCTGCTTTAAAGGAGGAAGAGGCAGCATCCATCTATTATCAGGGAGACAGATCAGAATCCATGTCTGAAGTCGTGGATACTGATGATGATGATGGTGATGCAGGAGGATGTGAAGAGTGCATCACTCGTCTGTACTTGCCCATATAATACGATTTCAGTATGTCAGGGGCACTAGAGAAACAAAATTGTGCTGAACTATGAGTTTAGATGAAGGGCAGATGCTTAATTAGTAATTTTTGCTGGTGATACTATCAAAGTCATGATCCTCATGAACTCTTTAGCATTAAGTTTTATTTATTAGAGAATGATTATTTTTTTTTTAAAAAAAATTACTCAAATATTTCAAGTTATATGTTTGAAGTGCCAGAACTGACTTTTTTTCCCCGTAAGACAAGTTGTCACCTTAGCTGTTGTCATGTTTTAGGAATTATTTCACAGTATCACAGTATCCAGGTTAGAAAGGACCTTGGATCATCTAGTCCAACCCTTTAAGGTAAAGAAATACAACTTAAATGAGATGGTGCAGCACCCTGTCAAGCTGAGCCTTCAAACTGTCTGTCTGTTTCTTATAAAGCAGCTGACAGTCTTTTTGCTCGTGTTGATAAAATTAATATTCACAGCATTTTCCTGAAGAGCGGTGTGAGAATTACTCTTGAAGGGTAAATGATGTGCATGCTTTGCGTGTCATTTTGTGTGTGTGTTTGTGTGTGTGGTTCTTTTCCTTTCGCCTCTTCCCAGAAGAGCCTCAGCAGTAGCTGCGTTCCCCCAGGATCGTGTCTGTAGCAGAGACAGAATGTTGAGACTTCCTGTTGCAATCCCACGTGTGACTGTCCCGCCAGCGACGGCTGTGGCCCTGCAGTCTGGAACGCTGCTGGTATCTACAATTCCTGATACCCAGGAGCCTGGGTTACTTGCAGGTGCCTCTTGTCTGAAGCCCTTTATAAAATGCAGGGCATTTTTGTCTGGTTAGTAATTAGATCATTCATTTCTGTGGTTGTTGCCTCTACTGTAGATCATTTAGAGGGTGGAGAGTTACACTGCAGTGAAACAAACTGGAGGGCTCTGCATCTTGTCCACCTTTTTTCTCTGGCAGGTTTGCAGGGATGTATGAAATCCATCAGACAGAACAGAGCTGTAATTTGTTTTTCCTGTTAATTTCCCCCCCTGCCACCTCTGTTCGTATTAAAACAACCTGAGAAACACATGAGTAAATTTCCATGTTATCTTTTTTATTTATCCATCCTCAGAGGAAGAATCCTGTGTGCTCCTAAATATTTTGCAAGTTGGTAGTTTTGTATTAATTACTTTGTCTGAACTAGGTCTTGGTTAAAAACCAGCTGCTGGGATTTCAAGCAAGTCTTTAAGGATTGACGTAAGACTTCAGCACAATGTTTCTTAAGAATTTGAGATGAGTACCCTCTTTGCTGGAGCTCTTAAGTGCTGTTTTTATTCCTTCATTTCTAGAATAATTGAGTTAATATTCATAATAGATTTTACTTCACTCAGACTTGCATGTAATAACCACCTCTACAGGTTTGAGGTTAACCTTTGTAATGTTACTTTAAATGAAAAGATTTTTTTTTTTGAATGGGAATTATGTTTTTAATACTGCAGGAAGATAATAAAATACAACAGCAAAGATGGTGGGTTCATTTCTCTTCAATGGATTTTTGTTTCCCACTCTGGTTTTGTTTACTGGAATACAATTTTTTGCTTACTACAAATGTGAGAAGCAGAACAGATCACTTTGACGTTGTTCTGGAAATCGATCTTTGAGTGCTGACTGTTTTTAAAGTGTTCTAATAGCTGTTAATTTAAAGCTGTGTTGTTTTCACTCCTCCTGCCCCAGCGGACCAGCACAGTATCGGTCTTTGTAAGCGGTGTGTTTATGATGACTTCGCGGTACAATAGCGGGTTTTCAGATGTTGAAAAATGGACGAGATGTGAGGGTTAGGCTGCTTTGGAGTAGGGTGGAGAAGTGAAGTGGAATTTCTAGTGTATGAAAGTTACGCATTAGAAACATCCTGGCTGGTCTGAGAGGCACCATCCACACTAAACCAGGAAATGCAAATATTCGCAATAGCCTTTGTTTTCTTAAAGTTTCCCACATGCAACTTCTCTTTCTTTTTCCCTGTTTGAGGCTGTGACTGAAGCCCTGGTGGGGATGGTTTAGTGCTGCATCATTCAGATTTAATTTGTGTGTTTGGTATATAGCTAAAAAGAAAAAAAAACAACAAACCAGCACAAAACCAACTGAAGGTTTTGTATCTGCATATTCAATTTCAGTGCTTCAAATGTGAATCTCCATAAAAGAGACTTGTAAAACTTCATGGTAGGATTTGAAATGCTTGGGGAGGGTTGCTACCTTCGTTGCAAAAGTGGCAGCGTAATTTCTTTCCTTTACCTCTTGACAGGCGTATCAAATAAACGG
>WEIS01043531.1:327-23092 GCA_013389965.1 Todus mexicanus
TGCAGCTTAGTCTGACTCTGGGTTTCACTTCGCTGTCCAGCTTTTCCTCGTTTGCAAGTATCAGGTCTCACAGGGTGACTTTACTTGTCAGCTCTTCAATTGGTTATGTCAGGAAATTATCTTCAGTGAACTCCAGAACTCTTCTAGATCTTATCACAGAATCACAGAATTATTGAGGCTGGAAAAGACCTCTGAGGTCATTGAGTCCAGCCTATGACCTAACACCACCACATCAGCTAAATCATGTCTGTAAGTGCAGCATCTAACCTTTCCTTCAACATCTCCAGGGATGGTGACTCCACCACCTCCCTGGCCAGTCCATTTGAGTGTTTTATCACCCTTCCTGTGAGGAACTGCTTCCTTACATTCAACCTAAACCTCCCCTGGTGCAGCTTCAGGCTGTGCCCTCTCGCCCTGCCGCAAGTTGCCTGGGAGATAGAGCCTGGCCTCCACCTGACTACAACTTCTCTTCAGATAGTTGTAGAGAGTGAGAAGGTCCCCCCTGAGAGCACTTGCAGTTTCTGCAAGGGGCAACAGGAAGTAGAATCTGAATTAAAAACATAATGACGTTAATAGCGTTGAGATCGGCAACGGAATTTGGCTGATCGCGTGTTAACATTTCACCTTTCCTCATAACTTTAGTTTTTAGAACAGCTTGAACTAATCCTTGAGGGGGGGCTCTGGGAAGGTGTGTTGTGGGTTGAAGATTGAATTTTTGAGTACATCTTTACATTCCTTTTATTACAGAGACACCTGGTGGTCTTTGGGCATGTTCGCAAAAATAACATTTTCCTTTTTTTGTCTGGGTTTACTTTAAAGTTTCATATATAGCATATATTTAGAATCTCCTACGTTATGGTACTGCATAATTTGAAAAATAAATTGAGAACATTAACGTGTTTTCCAGTACGTAGTGGATATTGATTCTCATGGTCGATTATGGGTATTTTTCTTGTGTCTTCCCTATCAGAGCTCTATGGAGGAGAGGTTTGGGCATATTGTGGGATAAGTGAAGTAAAAATACGTTTCTTCCAAAATGCAATGTTAGAATAATCAATATTTGGGTTTTGCGTTTTCAGGATTCAGTTTATGTGTTTTGGTTTTGATTTGTCTAAGAAAGAAGTTGAAATTATGATCAAAAAGTTATGTCAGAACCAGTTCAATGTCTGGATTGATGTGTTAGTACATAAAGGAAATGTTTTCTACACTAGAAACACTGCCAAGAGCAGGGCTATGCTACCATAGAAAAGTTTTAATAATACCCCATGTATAAGCTGTTTTATAAATAATAGGTAATTACAAGTAATTACACAGCTTAATAGGTAATTACACGGGATACTAACGTTAGATCTCTTCTCATCCTACTCCCAGACTGTCAGGCAGACAGAGTCCACCAGATCCTGGAGCAACACCTCTGGTGCTGCAGCAGCTTCTTGCAGTTTCCACCATCCCTGGAGCCATCCTGCCACTGCAGCTCTTGACACCCACCCACAGCAGGGACCTCTTCGCACAGCTCCTCCAGATTCATGACCTCCTTTTAAATCCCCATCCACTCTTTTCACATAGGCATGAACTGCAAAGTGAACTTTAAATGCTGCAGGTACTTGTATTTTACTCAGGGTGAGGGTGTGTGGGAGTCAGACTGAATTTTTACAGCTAAAACAATCACTGTTCCCTTCAAGGAACACAAGGAACGCAGCGACATTCTTTATTCAATTTTAGAATGTGCTTTTACGGCTTTTACCTTAGTGAAACAAAATTGGCATTGCGGTTATTTTTATTGGAAATTAGCTTTGTGGGTTGTTTCAGTGGTCAGTGGGTTTCTTTCTTCATTTGGCACCACGTGCCCATGATGTCATTGGGCAGTCTTTAAAGGGCTAATTAACGCAGGCTTCATGGTTGTTTTTTTTCTTCAAGGCAAGTTTACAGACACTTTGAAGTGATTTTTTGCAACACTTACCAACTGCATTTCAGTTGGGGAGTGTTTTTCAGATCTGAATTTCTGTTACTCTTAGTGCAGTGATTTTCTGCATCTTGCAACACGGATTTGATATCGTTCGTAACTCTTAGGAGAATAATTCATGCAAAAGAAATGCATGAAGCTCTAGGGAACTGTCCTGTGCAAGATTTGTATTTAGCTTTATTGTGCTTTAATTTTCACTCTTCTGCTGGCTGCCAGAAAATTTGCCTACCACTGTGACTATAGGAACCAGAACAGATTCCTGGTATTTTTGGGAGATCCAGAGGAAATGTAAAGAATTACTCAATGGTATTTTCTCCCCAGCTTCGCCACATCGTTTCCTAGTGAAAATATTCATTCATCTAGGAGGAAAGAACAAGAAAACAAAAGAAAATATGCTTTAAATTAATGTTAGTTAACATAGCTGGTGGCGTGATTTAAGGCAAAACACATTAGTAATAGTGCGGTCAGATAAATTTAGAAGTATTTGTGGTGTGCAGCAGATGCAGATAGGAACCTTGTCATTTGAGTCAGTAGACAGGCAAAATGTTGAAATGACACATGGACAAAGTTTTTAACGAATTCTTAGGGATCTGATTCAGAGTACTTAAAGATTGCTTGTACATCTTGATCAGTTTTAGACCTGGCCTAGAGAACTGAATGCCTGTATTCACAAGTTCTGCTTTTCTTTAACAGAGGAGGATGGTTGCAGCCAAAGAAATAATGCTTTTGGAATTTGCATTGACTCATTTGGCAAGAAGTCCTTCTTTACTTGATGGAACTGTGCAGAATCCAGGATCTGAGGGTGAGCTTCCATTATTGTCACTCAGTAAGGAAATGGCTCCCAATCGTACGGAACGAATGACTTACGTGTCTCATATGCTCTGAACCCACACCAGATGTAAAGTTAAACTAGAATATACTTTCCCATTAGGTTTTATCTGTTTAAAAAGGCCCCTCACATGCTCCAGCAGCTGGCAACAAACGCACTGGCACCTGTCTCACCTGTAGCTGTCACCTAGTCTTCACAACACTCACACACATGAGATGGAGAGTGAGATTCCACCGAAAGATGGTTAAGAAAGGCTCAGGCAGGCGATCAGACACAGGGCTTGGTCACACAAGTGCACTGGCCACTTGTGTTTTACATGTGACTCATCCCTTTTAGAGTTCTTTCTGCCTCTTTCCTACTTTATTCCTTCACAATCCTCTTCACGTAACCATCCCTTCAAACGTTTTGCTTGGCCTCACAAGCTGCCCTCACATATCCCAAGTCCTCGTGTTCCTCTGGTTTCCTGCATCTTACTAGTTACAAGGTCCTGGTTAACTCTTTCCAAAGCTGTGCCTGCAGTTTCTCGATGGCCTATCAATTAGTACCTGGAGGCTTCTGGTCCTTGGCATTGTCTGTTGTGTCACAGTGTGCCCAGGTAGCCGAGAAAGCCAACAGCGTCCTGGCTTGTATCAGCACTAGTGTGGCCAGCAGGACTAGGAATGTGACTGTCCTCCTGTACTAGGCACTGGTGAGGCTGCATCTCAAATACTCTGCTCAGTTTTGGGCCCCTCAGTACAAGAAGGACATTGAGCTGCTGGAACGTGTCCAAAGAATGGCAACGAAGCTGGTGAAGGGTCTAGAAAACAAGTCTTATGAGGAACAGCTGAGGGGCCTGGGGTTGTTTAACCTGGAGAAGAGGCTGAGAGGAGACTGTCTCACCCTCAACATCTCCCTGAAAGGAGGTTGTAGTGAGGTGGGAGTCGGTCTCTTCTCCTAAGTAACAAGTGATTGTACAAGAGGAAATGGCCTCAAGGTGTGTCAGGGGAAGTTTAGATGGGACATTAGAGGAAATTTCTTCACCAGAAGGGTTGTAAAGCCCTGGAACAGGCTGCCTGGGGAGGTGGTGGAGTAACCATCCCTGGAGGGGTTTAAGAGACATGTAGATGTGGTGGTTAGGGACACGGTTTAGCGGTGATCTGGTAGTGCTAGGTGAACAGCTGGACTGGAAGATCTTAAAGATCTTTTCCAACCTAAACAATTCTATGATTCTGTGTTCTAGCCAGCGGACACAGTAACAAGCAGATAGTGTTGCGATACAGCCTTTACAGAAGAGGAATGCATTGTCTGGACATGCTGCAGACCTTCCTTGTTTGTTTAATTTTAAGACCTCCATATGACAGTTTCATTAATCAAAACATAGCTACCCTTTGATGATAAAATTTAGGTGTTTAACCAGTTCTTTAGATGCAGAGAATATTTCCAATTTTTAAATCTTTAGAGACAGAAAATATTTGGAATTTTCAAGTTTCTTGTTTCCCCTCACTCCTTATTCCCATATAAGTAACAATATCTAGATGTTATAAAGCAAAATTCTCAAAAAATCTTAAAACATTTTCCTGGTTTGGAGATGGAGATACTGGGACATACACACATAAAAAGAAAGTGAGGTGTCTATGCACTGCATCTTTAAGAGATAACCTAGAGTCCAGTAATAAAACTGTGTCTCAAGCCAAAACTAGCACCTGGAGAGCAAAATCACTAATTCCAACAAGCAGCCATTCAGCTACGTGTTTGGAGAAAAGACTCTGTTAGTCAAGGAAAGATAAACTCAGCTGAACCAGGGGTGTCTTACATGAAAGGGAAAATCTACACAAACAACACCAGAGGTCTTTTCTCCTTCACTGCCTTGAAAATAGTTGCAGCATACATTTAGAATTTACCTGTATTGTACCTCAGAATTAATGATGAATACATTTGAAGTATAAAAACTGCATTTCCTAGTTTGAAATACTGCATTTTGCTATAAATGACTTAATTTTTATCACACCTGCTGTGTAACACTGATGTTTTCTTTATGAATAACCCAGCTAATAATAATGTTATTGTATATCATTTTTAGCTGGAGGAATTACTTATGCCTGTACAGGGGCATAGTTTCTAAGGAGCTTGTAGAATTTTCTGATTATTCAGTTACTAAATAATGTATTCAGTATAGGGCGAATAATGAGATGTTAATGGTTTTCATTTTTAATCAATTTGCTTAAAATACACTTCAACCAATTTTGAATTTTTTTATGTGCCTGATTTAATTTCGTAATTAGTCATCAGTAAGCAAATTTACATAAATATCACAGCTATTGACATTAAATGTAATAATGAAACACTTCTATTAGAACTTGGATTTTAATCTTATTTGATCCTACCAGCCAAAGCAGTCCGTTACTATTCACAATTAACTGTATGCTCAGAATGCAAACTAGAAATTGCGTAGATACAATTTTCCAGTTATGCATCAGATCAATGGACTGAATTATTGTGAAGGAAACAGTTGTAAATGAAAGAAAAGATGGGAAAAAAAATGATTTAATTTAAATAATTAACTATCACTTATTATTCTGATACTATGAAAAATCCCCCCTCACTAGCCATTTTTCACATATCTGGAAAACACTGGCAACAAGACACTATGCAACATCTCTAGGAGGAATTGGGACAAAACATGATTATAGTTTTTCTGTAGCTTCCTAGTTATTTCTTGAGGAACTTCACAGTTAACATTTTCTACAGTTAAAACAGAAAATTATTTTGCAATTTCAGGTTAAGATGCCAAATCAGATTAACTGTGAGTAGAATAACTTCTTCTTAGTACCAACCACTGTAATTTTAGTACCTGTAGATCTCATTGACCCAACACAAATAATCTCATCTAGTTTATGCAAGTTATATGTCACTTTGCTTGCAATGACTATAACCCTTCTTGAGTCTATACAGTTTATTTCTTGCTCTTGATCTGCACATGTCCTCCTATCACTGGATACCTAAGTATTTTCTTTCTCTAATGGAGGGGTTTTATAGACACACTGTAGCATGGGCTGTAATATGCCTGCATGGTGAAAAAACTAAAGAAACCTAAATTAATTTCTGTTAGATCGATGTTAGTTTGTTTGCGATGGACATGCGAGCAAATTTATATTTGTTTGCTGTGCTTCTGACATTCTTACTTCTTCAAGGGCCCTTTGGCAAAGAGGGTGATTAATTGCCAGATTTTTCCTTTTCTTTGGTGAAATAGTTTCTAAATCGTGGATAATAGGAAACATCTGCAGAGCTCTATTTGTAGAACCAACAGGATGCAAGTAGATTGTGGGGTGCTAATGGAACAACCGTGATAAAAACCAGACACTGTATTAAAGAAAACCAACCTCTTTGGCTGGTAACTATTATGATTTCTGTATTGCATCTCTCTCTGTATACTTTCCACATGAGAAAAGTTGTCATCTTTTGAACGAGAGCCGCTGCAGTACGTTATGCAGCTCTTAAGCTGTGTTACACTCACAATCTTTCATGTAGGACACCTTTCCATGGCTACACCTGGGCAGAAGGGCTAAGATCACCACCACCAGGGCATCCTTCAACTTCCTGAGCCTCTGAGACTGCATAACACCAAGGGAGAAACCATCAGACTGCTACGAGGGCTGGGAAGGCAGTGGGGGCTCCCCAGGGTGTGTGTCATGGCTGGGCCTGGCAGCCAGGATCTGTCACACTCCTCAGCCAGGAGCAGGGGCAGCCTTGGGGCCCTGGGGCAGCCCCAGCCCTGGGCACCTCCCTGAGGCCATGGCCAGGCAGGGCAGAGCTGTGGGAGCTGGAGCTGGGCTCTGCTGGGGCTGACTGCAAGTGGGATTGTTCTGTTTGAATAGAAGGATACAGCAGAACACACAAAGATCGTTCTTTTGGTATTTTAAACATATTTTAAACACATCACTATCACATAACCATTTAGATTGAAAAAGACCTTTAAGATCTTCAAGTTCAAACATTTACCCTAGTCTACTAAGTCCACCACAAAGCCATGTCCCCAGGCACCACATCTATATGGCTTTTACGCACATCCAGGGATGGTGACTCAATCACCTTCCTGGGCAGCCTGTTCCAATGCCTGACAACCCTTACAGTGAAAAAATTTTTCGTCATGTCAAGTCTGAACCTCCTCTGGTGCAGCTTGAGGCTATTCCCTCTTCTTCTAAATCCACAGTACTGGGAATTTTCTTTCAGAGCCAGATGTTTTCAGTCACTAGACATGTAGTGCTGCGCTGTGATGACCTCTTCTCTGTCCTAGCTTTGTCATCTCCCATTGTTCCAAGATTAGATGCTTAGAATGAAGGTTAATATTTTCCCATGGTTTATTATGGATTTATTTTTCTTCAAAGTATTCTGCAAGTATTAACATATTATCCGTCCTTATTGGGTTTTGAGACAAAATTACACAAGCAAAAATTCAGCGTTTGCCAGGCAAGAGATTCAAGAGCAACTGGAGAGATTTTTAGGATTCCAATCTCATGTAATTGAGAGAAGTATAATTAAAGAAAAATTTTCAAAATGCCTTCTCAAAATCCTCAAATTTCAAAAGGACGCACTTGTCTTATTGGGAAAATACCTGCACAAGGTACAAAATTACACAGGCAATACGATATACATGAATAAAATATTACTGTTCTACATGACTGGTAGTGCACAAAAATGACACACAGCTGGGCGCCAGGCTGAGGCCCCTGAAGAAAAACTTTCTCAGCCTATTTTTTACAGCCTGTGTAGAAAACAACCCCGTTGCCAGATGTTTTGTTGAAGTTAGATCTGCGATATCCCCTCTGGAATGATGGCCAGCATCTTTGTAACGAACAGCTTAGGGTACGCCTTAGCTTTCCAGCATCCCACTGATTTTCACAGAACTCTATGTCCTCCGTTCCGGCTTTGAAGCTGCAAAAGAAAGTAATCTTTTGTTGGCTTGTGAACCAGTCTGTCAACATCTCAGGACTGTAAATTACAGTGTGCTCACTACAATTTGCTTGGGTTGGCACAAACTAGTTGTACACATGTCAGCATCCTGGGATTATTAGCAGCAGCAGAAACTGCAAAAGCTAAAGTAGTAAAGGACTAAATGAGGTATCTGGTAAGAAATATTTTTGAGCATTCCTGTGTTTCTGATTCTTCCAGTCGTGTGAGGAATGTATTCTGCTTTTATTGATCTGAAAACATTATATTATGGCAGGCAATCATATAATCTTGTTTGAATTTTTGAAAAGGCAATCTCCCAGCATTTTTATTTATAGCCTTTCAAATTTATTTGCTTGTTTTGGCATGGTGTTCTTCCCCTATATCTAAGAATTTGGTTTCTGCACATATTTTTAAAGATTCTAATCTGACAGGCTGTAGGAGTCTGATTTCCATATCATGTGTCATTTACTTCCTGTGTGCATTTACTTCATCTGCAAAGACACAAAAAAATATTATTATTATAAGGCTGTTGTGGGATCTAATGTTTGTGAAGCACACTCTGATCTCTTCCATTGAAAAGTCTCAGGAGAGAAAATTTATGCTGTGCTGAACATTAGCTCTGAAGAATATGAAGATAAAAACTACACATATAATTAAAAATCTCACTCTGGGAAGATTTACTTTGGCTTTGAGTTAAAGAAGTCAATATTGTGTATGATCTATAGATATTCCCTGCATTATACCAGTATGAAAAAAGGATTAAGGAGTTGAAGTTCTTACACAGTGAAAGGGGAATGTGGGAGAAGTTGATGCATTACATGAAATAAAGTTTTTGTAATTTCTGCCATTACTTTATCCCAGATATTAAATTTCCCCTGATATCATTGCTTATATAGTTTAACGTTATATATTTTTTTTGTATTTGTAAGAGAATCTGTCTTTATAGGAATAGTTTTATCATTAAACCTCATAATACAATACAGAAGAGTTTGAGATATCCGTGAACATCAAGCACGGAGTAGGATTTCAAGGACAGAATTTAATAACCTGCTGTGCCTTCTTTCTGCAAAGTAACAATCACGGTGTCTTAGGGGCTGAGTTTCAAGAAAGGGAAATAGCATGCTAAAATAAGTTTGCAAGAATTTAGAGATTCTGAGAATCTTATATTTCCAGATACTTGTAGGAATTTAATAACAGGATTTCATCAGGATGGTTTGTGTCACTCCGTACTCATTTAGATGTACTTTTATTAGCTGCTAACATTAAGAACAGGGATGCCAGTAACTGAAAATTAGTTTTCATATGGTTCTTCCGTGGTGTTGTTAGATGAATACATGGTTTCTAAAAACTTCAGTTTTCTAGAGTTATCATGCCTGCTTCATTGTAATGAAAGACCCACACCAAACACAAAGAAATGGGTTTCCGATAATTTTGTTCACGAAAAATGTGTATCAGCAACAACACTGTTGATGCAAAAGTGTTGCCTTCAATATACATTTCATGGGTGCAAGGAGAAGGGTGGCTTAAATTCTAAAAATGCCACTCCCTTGAAAATGAATAAAATATCTTTTTCAGTGATTTTGAGGTTTGATATCAGTACATAAAGACATTAAGTGCGCTCATTGTGTCCTTTCTAAATTTTTCCTCAGGACTTTTACACTTGACTGTTAGAATCCTATTTCTGGATAATTGCTTTTCAGTCTCATTTCTCGTAGGACAGGAAAACATTTTGCTATGTCTGCAATGGACACAGTGTCCCTTCTTGGAACCAGTAAACCCTCCTTTTTTTTCACTTCATTTGGGCAGTTTTCACCATGAGCAGAGACTCTGTAGCAAGATGCAGCTGAGGGGTACGGAGGAGTTGTTTGCGGATAATAGATGTGACAACTGGCTAGAAGCAGCAAGCTCCTGGGTTAGACATTAATGTGCTTGCAACCCCTTTGAGAGTAGCTGAGTCCTCGCGGGCCAGACAAGCTGTTGGTCAGCTGGGAAGGGGCCAAGCTCCTCCAAATGGACTGACCTGCCCTGCTGCTGCTGCTGCTGAGTTGCTGTCTTCCAGTTCCCTGGGGCTGGCAGGAGGAAAAGGTCTTACAGTTTTACATCAGTACATTTCCCTTTGAGTTCTGGAGCTGTGAACTCTTGCTGCTTCAACGGTTGCATTTCCATCTGTTTTTACTTTCCTTATCTTGCCTAACTTTAGCTCTCCTGCTTTCTCACACCTAAACAAGTATTTTCTCAGTTAACTGGAGCCAAGGTCAGACAGAGGGGCCATACAAACTAGGGCCATGGATCTCGGACAGTTGAACCCCACAGCAGAGAGTCACACAGCAAGTAACAAGAGAAGTTACTGTGAGAAAAGTGCAGAAGCCAAGAAGGCAATGAAATGAAAAATGAGAGTCAGAAACGGGAAAATGGGTAAAAGAGCGTAGCATAAATAGTTTAAGACACTGGAATCATCACACGAGTATCATCTGTTCAAAGTCTAGCTTTGAATTTCATGTCCCTGAGTGCAGGTATGAGGTCATGACCAAGTATTAAGGTACGGTGATGAAAGATAACTAACAAAAGTATCAAAGAAAACTACATCTTTAAAAATTTATGTGCGTAATTGATTTGTGTAATACCTTTTTGGTTTATATTGATTTGTTTTAAAAGATCTGATATTTTCCAACCTAAACGAATCTATGATTCTGTGACTGAATTGGGAAAACCCCCCGCGTCATTAGGTGCCCTGAGGCACCCTCAACCCTGCCTGTCCCTGCCCACCCCTAGAACTCCCCCTGTCCTACCCACAGCCCAGCACCCTGCTGTGGCCCCTGCCTGGCCAAAGGATATATTACAGTCTCATAATGAATATATTAATATCTATTTGAAGAGCAGGTGAAATTTAACCACAGGAAAGGTACTATAGACAGATTAGTACTATTACATCAATGCTGAGGACATTATTTTCTTTTTTTCATGGTTCTGCTACTGAGATGGTTGTAAATACGATAAAGTCAAGTAACTTTCCACCTGATTTCTCTGTGGGAAGATGGGAATAATGATACGTTTGCTTTTGTTGAAGTCTGCTTTGTAGAAATTTCTTTTGGGGTTTTTCGTGGGGTTTTATTGCTAGTTTGTTTTTGCTGGTGATGGTTGGTTGGGTTTTTCCTGATATCTGTGGATGAAGAAATGAGATCCACAATTTCACCTGAGCCAAAGTCTGCTGAAACTCTTCCTATAACTATTGTGCTTTATGACACACAGCTTGAATTATTATTCAGATACCTCTGTGTTGTCCCAGTCTCATCTTCACTCTTCAGTGTATTCTTACAGATACATTAGTTCAGTTCTGGAAAGAAACCAGGCAAGAGTTCTGGCTTATTCACTATACGTTACTTGAGTTTTAAGCTTATTTTGACAGTACAAAAGCTTTATATGATCATAAAGTAATGTTGAGTTTGGATCCTATAGTCTGACTCATGGTGTATAAGGTACATCGTGTTCCACAGAACAGCAAAACATGGTGTGTTACTGATTTTTAAGTCTCATAAACATCGTTACGGATAAATAATTTACGAAGTTGCTTAACTGTTTATCAATATTTCCGTGGTACCCTTCATTTGGAACAGGTTATTCTTATTCTTTTCTCAGCTTCACTAGGCAGCTCCAATCAGGACTCGTTTAACTAAACCATAAAAAGTTTTGATAAAACTGATATAGAGGCTGATTTAATCTTTTCCATTGCAGGAGCCACATGGAGTGAAGCTGAAACAGAATATGTTTCTAACTACCTGGAAATGTACCCCTCCTAGAATGGAGGCGTATAATTGAGCAAAAACCATCTGAAAACACAGAATGGATGTTTTTCACGTGTTTGGAAATGAGAGCACATGTGCTGAGAATTGTCCCAGAACATTTTTGCTGCTGAGTCAGTTTTATTGGGAAGTTAAAAATAATTAAATCCATTTACAGCATTATTTCTCTTTGTGTTTTGCCGTGTGACAAAAGCCATCATTTTAGTGTAACTATAGCTAAGCTTTCTTTGTCAGAATCTGAATCTGTAATATTCTAGCTTATTAGGTTTATAAACAATTACTTAAGCAGCTCACTTATTGCACTAGAAGCAAGTATTTCCTAGAGGATGTCTGGTTGCTATCAGAAGAAACAAATAAAGATAAATAGATAGGAACACAGTTATTTTAAATACTATATAAACAATAAGATAAATACAAACATAAGACAATGAGTATAATTTTTGAAAATAACACAGTTCAGTTTTACAAGCTTGCAAATTATTTCTAAGTATAGACAGAGGATTTTGTTTAAGCAACAATTTTACTGATTTCAGCACAATTTCATACAGATAACAAGTATTCTTTGAACTGCTTTAACAACTGTTTCTATTAAAACTCTGAATTTTTCTTATTCTAGAATATTACTGCTATTAGCAGAAAAAAAATAAACTGAGCCAACTCTGGTTATGTGCTCACAGGGGAAAAAAAGAGAAACCAGAATAATTTCATGCTTTAGTTCTAGTCTACTTCAGGAAGCAGGTACTGAAAGCCTGATTTTAACCTTATCCTGTTTAAAATTAGACAGCCTATTATCTTTCTTAGTTGTGTTCTCCTGGCTTTTACTAACCTCAATTTATTTGTGTATTTAAGTATGTTGGTATGGCAATTGGGGCATCATAGATACGTTAGGAGAACTATAAAATACATACATGTATAAATACCGAGTAAGAAAGACAATATTTGCAAGGTAGTTAACATTTTGCACTAGATATTTTTACATTGTTTCAATAAGTCATCTTTTTGGGCACGCTTTCCTCACATATGTTACCTCTCCCAAAGATCTTGCTGCTTTCGTATATTTAGGTGATCATGCATCTAATGACACTTTGAGGAGAACTTGAGCAGGAAGTCTAATCACCAAAATGTAAAATCGTTCAATGTCTTCAAACAGTACAAATACAGTAGGAGCAAGCTATCACCACTTCATTGGTTTTGTCTATCATCTACTTTTCCTCAAGTGAAGGTGGAGTCTGTTAAGATGACAAACTGCATCAAGTCTGCTTTGGAAGTTGCAGCTCTTGACACCGGTTGACAGTGATTCCTTTGTAGCATAAAATATCAGCATAATCAGAATCTTTTCTGCTTTTTAGCCTCAGCTAGAAGTTAAAAGGTTCCTATCAATGTTCTTTCTGACTTCAGTTAAATCTAGTCTTCATCTGGCAAAGAAAATATTTTTAGTTTAATCAGACATGCCTCTGATGAAATATTATAGACTAGTAAATCATACTGGTACAAATTAACTGTGCTCAGCCTTGCATAAAAAAACATGGAATGAACTTTAGGAGAGGCAGTTTTATTATCTATTTGGTTTCATCTAGAGACATTACACAAATCAGAACTGAGGGGAATAATGAAGTGGCTGGGAGAGGACTGGAAGGAAGTGATTTTCTATCCTCATGGAGAAATCTAGGGCTCTATTGCAAGGCATTCAGGCCAAGCGCCTTTGGCAAGTTGTACTTTCCCTGCCAGAAAGGATCTACAGTTGGCTGAGTCTCCTCACAGCTGCCCAGGGACAGCCGCAGCAGGAAATACAGTAAAAGCTAATACCAGTGCAGGTGTTCTCATTCATCACGAGAATCAGACATCTACAGGATTATAATCTGCTGAAAGCAGTTTTTCCAGTTTCTTTATCCTTCTGCTTGCTTATTAAAGCTTGTCGAGCCATTTCCACATATTGCTCAGAATACCGAGCTTTGGAGGATAATAATCTTTTAGATAAGATAACGTACGTTAAATTTGCTCTGAAAGTTGTATCTTGCCTTTAATGTGGAAATGGTATAACTTGGCCTCAGACGCCACAAGCCACCTGTACACGTATGAGATATATTCTAACTATATGTGATGTTGAAACTGGAAAAATTAGTAGCTAAGGACTAGCAGGGCAAATTACATTTTCATTTAGATTTATAAAACAGAATTCATGAATTATTAGCCAGATGTCAGATCTTGGTGCCCATGAAGAACAGTTTGAAGCCAAAAGCATGTGGCTGATTTCAAAGAACTTGATGTCGTGTCTCCTTTTAGGATGTGAAGTTTGCTAAGCCAATAAGAAGAAAAACCTCATGTATTTCTTGTTTCCTGAGTGCTTCTTTGAATATGAGAGCATGTTAGTGTCAGGATTATGAATCTTGTTTATTCATTTGATTTGTGTCTGCCTTGTATACTTGCGTATTCTTTTTTATATGCACACAACCTTTAGGAATGGTAATCAGCTGTTAGTAGGTTTCATCTATTTCAGCATATATCAGCTTGACATTTAATTTATCTTTTCATATAAATGAAAATACATTATAGTCAGACTATAAACCCCATTATAACTAAAATATATCCATGGTCATATGCATGAGTGTGGGGTTTTTTCTGCATTGGAGAAATAATTTGGTCACAAAACACATAACAGAGCACCACGCTTATTTGTGAATAAAGACAAGGCTAAAACCATATCTAATTTAAACTAACAAGTCCACTTCTTCAGATTGACCTCAATGGATTCAAATCAGCCAGAGATATTAAATAAATAAATAAAGTCAGTCATCCCAATGCATAGAAAATATGTGTATGTCAAGAAAAAGAAAAAAGAAAAAAGAAAAAAAATTATCTATCTGTCTTCCCAATCTGTTCTTTTAGTCATGGGACTGTTAACAACTGGATTACTCAAGTTCAAGGTTGCTGACATATATTTAGCTGAAGGGGAATAGCGAAACTTTTACCAATTACCTTTGTCCTCAGTATGAATAAAAACAAGTACTGACAAGTCAACAGAAAGTGGCATTATTTCTTAAAAGTTATTTCTTCCATTGTTCTGTGAGCAAGATTGTGGTTGCTTTTCTAAATGCCATATACATTAGACAAAATTAACACCCACTTGGAATATTTCTTGTCTTGTTCATTGGAGAAGTCAAATGACAATTTCCACTTGATGCCTTCATCCCTTCACAATACTGTACATTTCATCTACTTTAGCTTAAAAAGATAAATACCTGCATACTTTTGATTTATAATCAATAAGGCAAAGTTTAAACAGTTAAAGCATTTTTATTCTGTTTCTCTCTTGCTTTCCTGTCCTTTGCTTCTTGTTCAGAAGAAACGCTAGCAATGAACTTGGGTCAAGATAAACAGCACAGAATGTATTTCTTTGGCTCAGCTGTTATAGGATGTTGGATATTGGGAAGGTCCATCCTTTCATTTCTACTGGGCATTCCTCTGATTAAGCATGGTGGAAAGCCGCTAAGAATAGAAAGAAAGAATTAGATTAAGCAGAACGCTTTACTGAAAGGATACTCTGAGCAGTATAAGATTGTGCCGAGCAGTTTGCTGTTGAAACAGGTGATGTCTTTTACATTTTAACTTCTTCACCTTTTTCAACATCAAACTGCTTAGCAGTTTAACACTTTCTTTTAAAGCGTTAAATGAAATAATAATATTTATGTGATGTTTACACATCAGTCTGTAGCGATCCTTCAGCAATGATGATGCATAACCCCTGTCAAGCCCAGAATGCTGGTAATACACAGTGTCTTCCTTCATTTCAGTAAAAAAAAAAAAATTAAAAAAATCATAAAAAGCCATAGCCAATGCTCTAATCTCATTCTTCTGGAAAATGAAGTTTAAACTGGACTCAGAATTCCCATCGAGATGTTCCCATTGAACATAACCATTCAAAATATAATTCAATCAACTCAGGAGCAATTTTAATAATTTCCTGGGAAGTGAAGGTGCTTCTCAGGCTAACCCAGAGCAGTCGCTTTCAAATGTGTTAACTTTAGGGCTCTCAAGGGTACAATTAGAATGGCTTAGTTAACCAAGGACTTTCTCATTACTGAAGGATTATGTGGAAGAGTTCTTTAAAACAGCTGTACTGCAAGAAGTGTGGGTTCCTGTAGATGCAAGACATTCGCAATATTCTTCACCCTCAGCTGCATCATAATGTCTTTGTGGGTATTCATATGTTCAGGCCATTGCTGACAGATAAACTTTGATGACTCTGAGCCTATGTGGAAAGAGCTAGAGAAATTGTGCATAGTACTCTTAATAAGATAGTATTTTTAAACTGTAATAAAGATTCATGTCTTTAGATTAATGTCAGCTCTCTTTTACAACCACTCCTAGTACATGGTATGGCACAGTACTTGCAGCTTATTTCTAGCATACAACAACATCCGCAAGTCCTGTTCCCACTGTCATAACTGACAGTGATTTGCATCGCAACTTTAATTCAAGGCATTTGCCTGACACTCTGCCCAGACTAATGTATTCTTTTTTCTTTTTTTTTATGCTCGTCAGCAATACCGTTGGAAGTAGTTTGTGTGTCTCAGTAGTACTGTCTTATGCTGGATATATTAGTCTTAGGTGATTAATAATGTTTGTTTTGAAGCTACGATTAATTTTTATAATGAAATGGGTAGGTTAACAAACAGTAGATTAAAAGCTTGCAAGAAGAGATTCCTGTGTTTCTCATTAGGCTGTTGAGAAATTACTTATTAACTAAAATTGATTGTTGTATTATCCAAAGGAAGTACATTTTTCATCATCCTTTTTTGGTGCAGAGTAGACTTGAGTAAAGAAAACTTCAGAAAGATGAAAATATTCAACTTTTTGCAGGTCTTATTTGTGTATGAAAAGCAAAGAAACAAAATTACATTGATCCTGTCCAGAACCAAAAAACAGACTCATGCTTCACTTTCTACATATAAATGTGATCTGGATTCTAGTTTTTATTTAATTCTGGGTATGGACAACTGACCTAATCAAAGTCGTCACAGGAGTGTAGAGCAAGGTCTTATACACCTTCATGCTTCTTATGGCTTCTTTAGCTGCTGTCGACCTATAAGTAATGCTAAGACACTAACTTTCAACATCTGTATGCTGCTGATGCTCATCCTCATTTTGGACTACATGAAAAAATCAGGAACACATCTTTCTTTGGATGTTATTTATAATCTGTTGATTTAAAGATCTAATTATGATAGCTTATTTTCTGAAATAGATACAGATGAAGCCCAGATATTCAGAATCCTAAATGAAGACATTCTTTTTATGAATAACATAGAGCCTTCAATCTTGCCAAATTTTGTCCCTTAAAATGCTGAAGATACAAGATGTTTCCATTATTGATAATGGCAGCCCTACAGCCAGAGAGATACTGTTTGTGCAAGTGAATAAACCATAACTTTTTAACACTAACTGTATTTACAGTGATGAAAGTTTTTGTGGCAGTCACTATTACTGTTGCCATATTGAGTACCTGCAGTAATGCTGTCCTAGAAATAGAAATAGCTACTTTTAGATCATTTACTGTGAAAAATTGGAAATAATTGGGTTTTCAGAATGCGGTAGCTAGTGTTTGTAGTATAAATTTAGAGATCTTCCCTGCTTTAGAGACGGTCTGATGAAACATTAGTCACATCACATTGCTGTTACAATCACCTGTATAGAGCAGAGGTCTGTGTTGAAAATACTATTATTCTGAGGTTATGAGAGGTAGGGGAAAAAGTTGTTTCTAAAGCTGTACATGTTAATAGCAGTTATATTCAAAGGATGCAAAGCAGTGTCTCATCCTGCAGCCTTCCCAATGTGTATATATGCTTCCTGTGCACTGCACTGTAGCATTTGTGAACCTTTTATGAAAAAAATATAATTTTATAATTGATACGTAAGAAAAACAAACACATTTGAGCATATGAAGGATTCATCAAGAAACATATTCTTAGGGAAAATGTGTTTCTTATATTTTTCCTTCATAATTTTTATTATAGTGGAGGGCTTTTCACTTTCTTTCACCAGAAATGTATGTAGGTTTTACTTGATTTCTTTTATGGGAATGCATTGGTTAATACTGATTCATTCAGTCAGGTTTTTGTGTTTGATTGAAGGTGATAAAATGAAAAATTGTGCTAAGGCTCTGTCTCCTTTGCACCCACATACACGTGTCTTTCTAATCAGTGCATTAGTGAACAAATCGAGAATTCCAAGCACCATCACACCTGTGTGCAGCTAATGAAAGGTTTGGCACAGCGGCCTCTTCATACACTCTTGTCCTGGTTTGGGTTAGAACAGAAATTCTGTTCTATGATTTTTATTTTTCAGCTAAGTCTGTCTGAAGTTAGCAGCATGTTTTTGCAGAGAGTCTGCTTCTAGCAGTGATAACGCTCCATGTTTAGAGTTAGTACCAAGGATTGCTATGTCAATCAAGGTCATTGATAGACTTCACATACCACACAGGGGCTGCAGAAAAGTAAAGGTTGCATCTTCAGGGAGGAGCGAACAGGACAGGTGACGCTAAATTAGCCAACGAGGTATTGCATCCCATATACGTCATATTCGATATAAAGCTGAGGGATCACGAGGGTCTCCCTTTCTTGCCCCTTCTCTCCTGGCCTTTTCTCCATTTTGGCTTTCCCTGAGCTCNGGAGTGTTGTCCTCTTTCAAATTCCATAACTCTTTTATAAAGAACTGTGATTTGGTATAGATTTTGTTATTACTTTCGTTAAAGCTGTTCTAGTTTCCTTTTCTAATCGGTAAATCTCTCTCCCTTACTCCCTTTCTCTTCGCTTTTGGGGAGGAAGAGAGGTTAACAGACAGTGTCTGTTATGGGTTTAGTGGATGGCCCTGACCCTAAACCTTTGACACCCAGTTGTGTGATAATTGTTTAGTTCAGATATCACTGTATAAGTTTTTAGGTTAATATTTTTAATGGACACTGTCAATATGTATGGGACGTATGTTAACGCTACTAAATTGAAAAGCTATAGAAGCAAAACTTTGCTATGATTGTTTAGCACATGCTAGAACTTAGAAGAAAATGGAGGAAAAAATATCCCTCTTTCGAATTTCTAGTTTTAGAGAGAGATTCTGGAAAATAATTATGCTAACTGTGTCTTCTACCTAGTCTGTGTATCAAAGAAACAGAACTGTGCCATGGTTTTCCAAACTGACAAGGCTCTGCATGAGGTTTAGTGGTGACTCATTTCTGGTGGTTTTGGTTTACCAACTTATCCCTTCTGTAACTCATCATATCTTCACAGGTTTGCTTTTTTATTAATGTACGTGTGGGCTTTGCTGCCATTGCAGAGATGTGATTAAAATTTATATGACTTTTTTGCCCGTATCTTCTCCTCCGTATCTCAAAAGTACTTTCTACTGCCAAATTGTCTTCTGTTTATTTTCATCGTCTAAGGAAGCATGTCTGGGATTGAGGTGTTGTAAAGGATGACTTCCTATCCTTATCTTTTCAAAAGAGTTGTGATATTTATTGCCTCACTTGTGTGAAACTTTGGGGGATAATGCGAAGTAATAGTAACATTAAAAATTAGTTTAATCAACAAAGAACTGGTGTATGTGTTTTTCAGAATATGTGAGGAAGTTCATTTTCAAAAGATTACAATGTTAGTGCTTCATACCTGTCTCTATTTTCCATTTTACTTAATAGGAATGTTCCAATTTGTTGCTATTGGTGCTTGAAGTGCTTTATTGCTTTTGGCTTGAACAGTAATGCAATTTAAATTCTTATATCTCCTAAGGAAATTGCATTAATACAGTAAATATTGTTAACTTCTAGGCTTTGAAAAAGACTCGCTCTAACTTTCTCCTCTGAGACAAATTAAATAATCTTCTTCATTGGCTCAGTAATCCTGAAAAGGATCAGGTCTCTTCCTTTGTGACCCCAAAGGGATGGGTCTTGACATTTTAAAAAATCAGAATTTGGCTTTCATATTCTGTTCACGCTTCTCTGTGGATCTTGGAAAAAGCAGGTTGGGCATGCTGCCACAGTTCAAATGTATTCGAAGTGAAGGGAGCCTATCCCACACTAGTCAGGGGTGCAAGAGTCCATCCGATAGCTAACACCATGTATCAGAACATATGTTCTCGATTATTGATGCTGCCTATAGTCTTTCTCATATTTTCTCAGTATTATTTTCTTACAAACATAATGACCACAGGCACATTCTTGTTATGAACATATGAATGCTCTTAGTATGAACTCACAAAGAATTGCTGACATACCTGGAGTCTTCTAGGAAGACAATTCGACTCTCTATGTGAAGGTCATGTGCTAGCAAGCCTGCATCTTGGCAACATCTGCTCTGTAATTACTACATGAGTAGGCCTCACATTAAGGTCAATGGTGAAATGAGACTGAAAAGGAAGAATATATTTGCAACTAATAATTGAAAAATAGCTGGTTATTCAACTTCGTCTTAAAATAAATCTTTAAAGTTGCGTATCAAATCTAGCACCATAGATGTCGCAGGATTATGCTACCTTTCCCTAATACTACTTTCCCTAGTAGTTCTCCAGCATCATGAAAAGTTGCAATCCACCACCTTAATTAGTATGAAAAGTTTTTAGTTTTGTTGGGGGGTTGTTTTTTAGTTGTTTCTTTTTTGTGCTTTGTTTGTGGGTTTTTTTAAATTTGATTCTTCTATCAAAGTTGATGACGTATTTCATCAAAGATGTATAACCTGACGTCTGCGTAGTTTGATCCTTACAATTTCACATGATAACTTTCCAAATTTACAGTAAATTTTTTTCATTAGATTTGAATGCATCTTTAACAAAGGTATAAAATCAAGATTCCTGCAAGAACTGGTGGTTACTANTAATTGAAAAATAGCTGGTTATTCAACTTCGTCTTAAAATAAATCTTTAAAGTTGCTTATCAAATCTAGCACCATAGATGTCGCAGGATTATGCTACCTTTCCCTAATACTACTTTCCCTAGTAGTTCTCCAGCATCATGAAAAGTTGCAATCCACCACCTTAATTAGTATGAAAAGTTTTTAGTTTTGTTGGGGGGTTGTTTTTTAGTTGTTTCTTTTTTGTGCTTTGTTTGTGGGTTTTTTTAAATTTGATTCTTCTATCAAAGTTGATGACGTATTTCATCAAAGATGTATAACCTGACGTCTGCGTAGTTTGATCCTTACAATTTCACATGATAACTTTCCAAATTTACAGTAAATTTTTTTCATTAGATTTGAATGCATCTTTAACAAAGGTATAAAATCAAGATTCCTGCAAGAACTGGTGGTTACTACAGAGTGTAACAAAACACAACTTGAGTTTTGGTTATAGCTCTACTATTGGTCTATTATGCAAAATTCTTTTTTGTGTCTTTTTTTTTTCCTGAAGACTATGGTTTTCTTGCCCCGAAGTAGTTAATTATAGGGGTTTTGGGTTTGTTTTGTAGTGTGTTATTTTAAAAAAGGATGTATAGGAGAAAATAACTCAAAAAGAGCCTTTGAGGCTTTTAAAGTTACCTATGATGAGGAATTCAATGTATGCATAGCAGCACTTGCAACAGTACCGCTTCCTTCACATGGTGTACTGACACTTGCTTCTCTTTTGTATTTATTTATTTATTTTAATTTCTGAGTGATACATTCTCTGTTACAAATCTTCGCTTCTGAAGATATTTTTAATTGTGATCATAGTTACTTCCTTTCAGAAAAAAAATCATCTGCATCAATTTCTTTAGAAAGTGTGCGTTTGTTTGAGCATGGGCAATGGAACAGGCTTCTTAGACACATTCAGAGATTGCATGGAGAATGGTGGACCATGATTTTGGTATCTCATAAATGGGCTAAAATGTGAATAGTTACAAAGAAAAACCTTACCATGTAAGTTCGGATGCGCACATAACTTGATTTTTAAAATGTGAATTGATTTTCTACAGAAGGAGTAAAGGAAAATAACCAGAGAGTATTCTAATGGGAGTTGTGATACATATAATTGCTAAAGAAACCATGGAAGATACATAAAGTAGTTTTTTTACTATTTTATTGTTTGGATTTGGGGTTTATTGGGGTTTTGGTGGGTTTAGTTTTTACAGAACCACAGAATAATTAAGGCTGGAAAAGACCTCTGAGATCATTGAGTCCAGCCTATGACCTAATATGATACAGACTTGGGGTTTGGTTTTATTGTGGTGGGGTTTTTGTTTCCGTTTGGGGTTTTTTTTTGCTTTGGTTTGGAGTTCTTTTGGTTGGCGGGTTGTTTTGCTTTGGGTTTTGGAGGGGTTTCTTTGGTTTGGGGCTTTGTCTTGTTTTATTGGTTACGGGGCTTTTTGCTGTGGCTTTGTTTTTGTGTTTGGATTTTTTTAATAGAAACATCTAGGGGTTTTTCAACTTTTTTTACTGAATATCTTTTGCCTCCTGGCAGTAGATTTTGAGTCACAGAAGTCACATAATACCCGTGTAA
Source organism: Todus mexicanus (assembly GCA_013389965.1). NCBI lineage: Eukaryota > Metazoa > Chordata > Aves > Coraciiformes > Todidae > Todus > Todus mexicanus. Next base: position 22,304 of record WEIS01043531.1, read on the forward strand.
TTGATGGGAGTGGGAGGCTTTACTTGTTCATTTCCTTAAAATAAACTTTAAAAAAATAAATCCTGGGATCAGATAATCCCCTTATTTAAACGAGGAGTTCTGCAGCTCTAGGTACTAGTCATGATAAAAGACTACCTGCTGCACTGCTGTTGAAAGGTGGTGGGATGTTAGTAGGGAAGTAAAGATCTGTTCCATTAAACTATGAGTTAGGAAATCTGACTTCTCAGTCTGAAATCGTAATATAGGAGTCGTCAGTTTTCTGTACATGAGGAGGTTTGGGGGTTTTCGAAGTTAGAAACATGTAGCATTTCAGCTCTATGACAAATCTTTTCTGCTGTGTCTGACTGTATGAAGTTTATGCCTCAAGGACCTGCCATTTAGGTAGCCTGTGATAGCAGTTTTATGACTGTGGTGTCACACTGTGTCTCATGTCAGCTATGTTTGAGTTTTATGTTAAGTGTTCTTTGAAGAAAGATTTCTTACCTCCTATTTTAATACTATTACTTTAAATTTAAATACAAAGGTTTTTCAGAAATTTTGCAGGAATTAGCTTCTCACCATCCATGGGGTTTTTTTAGCTTTCCTCACCATGTTCTTTTCGTATCTCTGATAATTACTAAGATTTTTCATAATAGTGTTCCACAGCCTCTGGCTAATTACTGAGTCAATTATGAAAATACATGTATTGGCTAGATGATATACAGTCATGCAAAGGGAAAAACTAGTCTTTTTAGAGTATATTTAAAACTCAGGAAGTATAGTAAGAGCAAGAATCCACCCAACTTGGAA
>WEIS01043536.1:1100-13384 GCA_013389965.1 Todus mexicanus
ATAGTAGTTTAGATCTGTGATCTTTGTGTTTTTCATTAGTCCGTAACTTTTCATTGTCATTGATCTAAACTATGTAAGCATTAAGACTGTGGGATTATGATCAGTACACCAAGGTTAAGCTTGTTAGGGAAAAAAAAAGTCATTTTACTAACAAGTTATTTGAAATGTACTGTAATTTCCAAACGTTCCGCTGGAATGTAATTCTTTTTTAGTGCCATGAATTTCAATCCAACTACTTGTAAAGGCTATATAAGAGTAAAAATGTCCAAGAACCCCAACAGTAATAAACCTAGCAGAGTGGTCTTTGTAACAATGACAGCTACAAACAATTTTGATTTGATAAATTACATTAAAAGAATCTTATTTCTTTTTACAGCAAAGCACCAGGCCACAGAATGGTTGAGGTCGGAAGGGACCTCCAGAGGTCATCTTGTCCAACTGCCAAAGAAAGGCAAGAGCAGCAGATGCTACACGTCTCAATATAGGTCAGGTTTTTAATTTTTATCTTATTTTATCTCAAAATTCACAGGAATAGTACAAAATTAACTAAAAACCCCCACAAAAAACAAATGGCATTATCTTCCTATCAAACTGAATGTGCTTATTATCTGGGTCTCTACTTTATACTTACTTGTTATTTTCCTTTGTGTTTCTAAAAGTGGAATAGACCACACATCTACGAAATATAAATCAAGTTGCAAGAACACTGGGACAGGAAATAAAAATCAAATTAGTCATGACAAATCAAAAAATTATGCAAGAAAATGAGAACACAATTTAATAACAGCAAAGGTGGTTACATATGAAGGAATAGTTGTCTCTGTGAATACAAACAGCCATTTAGCAGGAAAGCCTTTGAAAACTTTGGGGATTACAGGTGGAATATGAAGCAGGAGCACTACATACATCTTTTCATTTTCTACATTATGGGCAAGCTGAAACCAGAACACCATCTCTATTTGGGGCATCACACTTGAAGAAAGGTGTGGACCTAGTGTAGGGAATCCAGAAGCTGGTAAAAGCCTGAGGAGTGATCACGAAAACACAAAAAAAGTTGTGAATAATTGAGGTCATTTGTAAGATCAAGGAGAAATAAAGCAGTCTTCACAAAGAAAGGCTGCATCAGAAAGGGTAGGATTTGCCCGTTCTTGGCAGTGACAGAGGCTTAAAGTGCTATGAAGAGAGGTGGATGTTAGACCTCAGGAAAGGTTTCATTTAAGCCAGTTAACCACTGGAATAGATTGCCTAGACAAAGCCAGGAGTATCTGCTGCTGGTAGTTTTCAAAAATAGATAGAACAGGAACCTGAACACATGCACGTGGAGCTGTTCCTACCTTACAACAAGGGTTCCTATCAGCCTTACACTCCATGATTGCCCTTCCACTGTTACTTAGGTTTCATTGCACTCCTTACCTCTGCTTTTAGCTTTCACCTAATTTCTAAAGTCTTGGCCACTCTTACATTCAAGAAATCACCCAGAATGATAGAATGAGCTGGTGTCACGCTTCTGTTCTGCATGTGCATTATTTTCCTCTTGCATCTTCCTTGTATATTAGGGAACACACACCACCATACTCTTTAAACATGAGGCTCCCGTTCCTGATTAGCTTCAAAATGACATGAAAACAAATGTTTGGTAACACATGCTTCCTAATCAAGTTGCATCAATAAACCTCACAGTGCTATTTCAGTTATGATGCCATTGGTACTAGATGAGATTGTATGGACTACAGAGGTAACACACTAACTCACATTATGTCACCAGTTTTGAAGAGGAAATGACCCCATAGTTTAATGAGGAATTCTGCCTACAAGTCAAAAGTATGATATAGTCTTATATTATTAAGCGCAACCATATTTATCTCTGGTGTAATGCCAGTGAAGCCAACAAAATTCCTTGAAGTTCAGAGTGCCTCAGTGAGCCACATGGCAAGTGCTGCAGGTCATCCTGTAAGCTGCCAGGTTTGATGGATGGAAAAAGCAATGTCATTTTCTGCTCCTATTTAGGAAACATTATACTATGAAATAAGATACCACAGGATTGTATCTCAGAAAATATTTGTTTATCATTACGTGACAATCGATATATCAAGCCACTAAATGATTTAACAAATTCAAATATGAACATAGTCCAGGAAGTCCGCTGGAACGAAGAAATTACGAAGTTTCCTTGGAAATTCAATTTTTCCCTATACTGTATATTGTAAACATAGTTTTTCTGTAAATGATGTACAAGCAAACACTAAGTCTTATATATAATTTTCTGGAATAGCAGTCAGGATTTTAATAGGCTATACTTTATTTTTTCAAAATCCTGAAACTAGGAGATCATTAATCTATCTGATCATGTCAGACTTACTATAATAATCTCCAAACTAGAGATAGTGATTCCCTTATCCTTAGCACTGACACCAAACACAATAGTGTTCCTAGACCTCCCTGAAGGTAAGTTCTAAACAGATGGACATTAATAGATAATGACTGGGAACAGACCACATAAATACCTTTTAAAAAATTAACAAACTTGAATTCCCTTGGACATATGAACAATCAGAAGAAATCACCTAGCATCTTTTTAGAAAATGCATCTAAAAATTTCTCATTCATAGTCTGCTTCTGGCTTGACACACCATGATGAGGGACACTATTTACATGTGATGATAAGGGGGTCTCTACTCTGGCCAAAGTTGTCAGCAAGTGGCAGCACTTCACATTTAGCAGTTTCAGACTGTTCGGTATCTGCACTTCCAGAAGAACAAGACTCTTGCCAACAAATGAGCATTGAGCAGTCCCAGGATCTATTACTTTCCAGCAGCTAAAGAGGCTGTTAATTTCCCACTATTTCCAGCGCAGGTCTGTGTCACCCTATTTACATCACGTATCATTTGTCTGCTGTGATGAAATGCAACTCTCCATTTGAAAAAAAAGACCTCCTTAACAGTGAGTATACTCTATCTTTATGAGAAGTGTTTCACATATTTTCCACTGGGACGAACTGCTCCTGATTCTATTTAAATCTCTGTAGCTCTCTTCGTGGGACATTATTCACTTCAGGAAGTTCATTCAGAAGGTGCTTAGCATGAGAAGGGGAAGAGCCAGTATGGCAGCAGAAAGCAGCATGGCTCCTGGAGAAAAGCTGAGCACTACTCCTGTGAAAAGGGCTGTTCACAAGATCCAAATGGCCAGCCTAGCCATGAGCGTGGCACAAGGCTGGCAGCAGTGGGCATCTGACCACAAGATAAAGCAAGCTCAAGAGCCCTCTGGATGGGTCCCCTCTGCAGAAGACTCATCAGCTCAGCCTGTACAAGAAAGAACCTTTGAAAAATGGTCAATTCCATCTGTCAAGAGGGACCAAAGAAAAGATGATGGAAAATCCTCAGCAAAGGAATTGGTGACAGTAACAGATGCTGAAAAAAATGCAAGGGAATCAGATGAAGCCCTCAAAAAGTTCGGCATTAAAAGAAAAGAGGTGACCAAAACAGTTGTAAGCAAAGCCTACGAAAGAGGAGGTGGTGTTAGCCTCCTCAGTGAAAGATATGAGAATAACAATAGCAGCTCAGAGGTGACCAAGCTCAAAGAAGAATCAAGTGCTATTGACAAAATTCTTAGTGGCAAAATATCTCCAACCACATGGAGAAAATGTTCAAACATGGTATCAGAGCTGACCAAGGGCTGGAAACAGATGGAACAAGAGGAAAAAGAGGGGGCTAAGCAAGAACTGCTGCTTAAGTGTCACAATGACAGCCTGGATACAGAGGACAGTGGCTATGGGGAAGCAGAGGACAAACTTGAGCAAGAAGACAGTGAGCGAGAGGTGACGGCTGTGAGGATTAAAAGAGCTGTGCCATCTGCGTAAGTAAAACATCTTTATTACGTTATTTCAAATGGTCAGCAGACACTGAGAAAGGTACAGGTTTCCATGAGGAAGATAAGGGGGGAAAATGGTAGGAAATGATTGAAGATAAACACTTACTCTGGAAGAAAATTAAAATAACAAATAATCCAGGAAACCTTACATAACAGACACAGGAAGTTACACTTGGGAAATGTTAATCACATTTAATTTTCACACTGGATTTACTGGTTCATCAAAAAGACTACTTTGTTCTTAATACTTCAGTCCATACTTCAAAATCACAATTTTCAACTAATCAAGAGCCCCCAGCATTTCATTTATTTAGCAAATGTTAAGGCAAAAGCAATATACTTGACAAATAATATTCTAAAATACTTATTCATTATTTTGCTTAGTATAAATTGAAAATATTCTCAGTAGTAATTTGCAGAAGATCTCCAAAATTGACATTGCAGAAATTACTTTTCAGTACATCTTAACAAAAGTTGGGTTCCCTGCTTCTCTTTGGAAGCTTTCCATGGATTTGGAATGCATCAAGTCAAAGAACAGAAATTTTCACAGTAGCTGTGACCCCTAACATACACTAGAAAGAATCCAGACTGCCTCAACATCTGCAGGATTGATCTGAATCGTGCTATATGTTATAAATCATTTGACAATCTATCAATAGATTCTTCAAATTCAAGGTCTCTCTTTGGACATGCTATCATAAGGTGAGGTGATGTGGGAAAGTACATTCACTGAGTATCTTGTGGAAGTAGAAGTTCCTTATGCCTGTAAATTTTGTGGAGAAAAAGGGAACAGAATCTGTTACTTACCTACAGAATCATTACAGGTTCTACTTAAAATTTTGAATTAAGTAGCAAATTCACAGCATCAGACAGTTTTGAGTAGTACTTCTTTCAGTAACACTACACAACAGCAGGCACGTATTAAATTTGGAGCCCAGTTACTAAACAGGTAGTGTTCAGCCATAGCCATACAATCCTTGGGAAATCTCCCAGAAGAGCACAGAAACAGCAGACTCTCATAGAAATTCTCCAGTTTCCTTTCCCAGAGATCTTCAGCACGACTACCTTTCCAGAAGACAGCTACAAACAGTTGTGTGGTGGCCAGACTTGTCAATGGGCAGATGCCAAATTAATTCACCACTCTTGTTAGCAAAAGATTAAAAGATTCATATGTGTAATGCTGCAAGATGGAAAACTGTAGGCAGCTGTTATTGACACAACATGCTGTTTGCTCTAGTTCTTTGTTTTACAAACTTGGTAAGGCTACGGAACAAAAACAGCAGAAAGGAACATGTGTTTGAGCCTGAACTGTTTTGGTGTAAAACCTCACACTGAGCTGTAAAATTGAGATGAAGGAAAGCACAGCCTGTGAGGGCAGGGTGCACCAAGCTGTGGCCAAGGAGCAACACACATGCTGTCTGCTGGCTTTGCTGGGCAGGGAGGACAGCGAGAGGTGAAACTTAAACCAAGGCTAGGTTTTGTAGATCTCATCTGCCTGAGCCTGCAGAGATAGAAGAAGAACACCTCTTCCAGGACATGGGTTCCTACCAGGAGCCATCGTGTGGTGGTGCCTGAGTTGCTACTGCTTCTACTCTGCATCCATCACCGGCATGCATGCCACATGAACGTTAGCTGAGCAGGAGGCAATCTGAGATGAAAAGACAGGGTTTTCACCTACCCAATTAGCCTGTGTGTAAATGATGAGCAAGTCAGCAGGAATTGGTGGATCAGGACCAGTATGTTCATACCGTAGCCTAATCACCATTTCAGAAATGAAAACCTGGAACCAGAACTGATGAAAGTGCTAAAACAGATTTTGCTATCCCTCTGCAGATAGTCAGGTGGGATGTATGCTTCCCACTGCTCGGGTTTTATATCTCACTACTGATGAGTGTTTACTGTGACCAGTGTGAGGCTATGACTAAGATAGCAATGGATTTCAACCCTATGATACTTTTCAGTACAACTATCTGAACACATATTTTAATAGCTCAAGTTGGGGATGAGAATGATGTTTTGCTGTACTGCTGAACAGTAAGTTCCCGCAAGGAGCAAACGGGCACTAGCTAAAGTGAAAAAACTCTCCAGCAACCTAGAGCTTGAAAGCCTGTGGCCCTCGCTTTCTGGAGAGATGATGCACACCATCCTTTGACAGAAAGTTAGGACCTCAAACTAAAGACTTCACTCACACAGAGGGAAAAGAGGTTATATTTGCCTAAGTAACTTCAACTAAAACAGATCTCTCACTTTAAATATGCTATAGTAGAAACAAAGTATCTCTGTTAAACTCTACATGCATTTTCCTCATGTTTAATTTTAGTGCCGCTACCTAGGAAAAAACTATTAGCCATATTTACTAAGGTGCAAATGACTGATATAGCACCCACTATGTTACTTACAACTCTCTCTTCTACTCACATCTGACAAAAAGTCATGTTCTGCACTTACAGTGCTGTTACTAGGACTGGATTTTTTAACAACTCATTTTTAAAAAAATGTATTCTATAGACTCAGACTACATTATTTCAGCCTGTTACTTTTATGAACCTTTCAGTGTGGCTTAATCTTATTTAAAAAGGCCATAAGTATCTGGCTGTTGAAGCAAGTCTCCATTTTCCTCTTTACACACCAGAAAAAAAGCATCAGTACAGTTTTGTCTTTTATCTTGCATCAGCACCTTCATCATTTCCAGCTGCAATATTAACTGCAATAACGTTTCTTCCTTAGCAGAAGGCACATTAACTCCTACAGGCATAGGAAACACTACTTCATTCCTGCTTAGGCACTGAAGGGTTCTAACAGTGATACGAAGCTCCAAACATTAAAAAAGGATCCATACCTTTTCCCTACAGACAGGATCAGAGGGAACATGGAACATGGACATTGTCTTCTTAGAAGTTTAGAATGCATTTAGGGTGATCTTACTGGTTAACAGGTTAACTTAGTTGACTGCTACAGGTAAAGCATTTCTTACAGTGGGCTAACATTCACAACCTTCACTTTAGATCCAGAATCCATTGTGTAGATATAACACACACACAGAATGATAGGGATTGGAACAGACCTTGAAAGATCATCTAGTCCAATCCCCCTGCCAGAGCAGGATCACCTAGATGAGGTCACATGGGAACGGGTCCATGTCTTCAGAGAAGGAGACTCCACGACCTCTCTGTGGTCATGTTCCAGTGTTCTGTCATCCTCATGTGTTACAAACATGATAAAAGTGCTTCTACGTGTATACGGTTTACTGTGTTAACTTGTCATTAAGCTAAGCAAATGGGAAAGTTGCACTTCAGCCACTAGAAACAGTTACATTAGAAGATGCATAAAATGAATTAAAAATAGATAGTAATTAAGGTTTTCCCAAAATTATTAGACGGTTAAATAAGAAGAGGTAAAAAAGCCTTTACAGAGTTATGCTTTCTCACTCACTGTCTTCTTTCCCCTTAACCTGGGGAGTTGAAGCTCCACGGCTTTCTCAGGGATCATGGCCCTCAAAGAGAAGGGGGAGCAATTGGCTGTGGCTGACTGCTGGCATCACTTCTAGGGAACTCTGATTCATTTCTGGTTCCTATCCCCCACCCTTCATGGATACTTACCCTTGTGAAGAGCTGGGGAAGCAATCAAGTTGAGCTTCAGCTGGAGTTTAGACTTCTCTGGCACAGAGGTTTTATAGCCTTTGGGAGATCTGCAGGTTTCAGGAGACAAATTGTTTTACGTAACCAAACCCTGTGCCCTCAATTCCTATCAGCATTGAAGCCATAATTCAGGGCAAAGGGCAACAGATCACAGCTTTCCCTTCCTCAGTATGACAATGGCTTATATACAGCAGGATTTCGTTTATTGTTGTGAAAAAAAATTGTCAAGCTTTACTCCACTGTTATATATTAATGTTTTCCTGTCAACACCTACCTATTAATCACTTACACAAAACCCTGGTACATATGTGATGCCTACTCTCAGGATGCTTTGTGGTCACACCACAGAAGAAAGCTGCTTTTACTTGGCAACACGTATATGCTCAATTCTTCTGATGCTTTTCACCATATTGATGGGGGAGAGTATTTTTTAGCTTTTAAAATACAGTTTCTTAATACAGCTAAGCCAAGCTAACAGCAACTCCACACTTAAAAGAGTGGTCCTGCTCTCCTACTCCTACTGGTGAGGCCGCATCTTGAATACCGTGCCCAGTTTTGGGTCCCTCAGTTTAAGAAAGATGTTGACTTACGCAAANGATTCTTTCTATCCTTGGCACTAAATGTCTGCACTTCCTGCTTTAGCTCTGTAGTGCTGCTAGTACTGGCATCCTTCTGGTGCACAGATGTGAACTGGCAACATCTCTCTTTCAACAAAGACAAAGAAAAGGCTAAACAGCAGGGAAACAAAATTCTCTACAGGTTTGCAGTCCTCTGTACTGTTTTACTAACTGTATTCTGGTTCTCCAGTGTTACTGTTAATATTCAGCTGACATTACTGGTGAGGTTTCAGAGGAGCAAAATATTAGAAAACAAATTACTTTGGCACAGCCACAGCACAACGTACTCCCTAGCCGAGTTCTGTACAGACAGAATGACAGATGTGGACAGCACAAAGACTAGTTCAGACTATCAATAGCTCCTCCACAACATGCGAGATTGGCCACTAGAAGAAAGAGTATCAGAAATTTGTCTGCCTGGAGTCATCCAGCAATATGATGTTGCTACACGCACACACACACACAAAATAATCAGTAAGACCTCTGAAGGCTTTTTGTCATCCTTTGACCTTGACAGAAGTCTCAGCAGCCCTAAGTTTCTGTTAGGCTTGCATCCTGCCAGTGAGAATGTGAACTGTCCACGTGAGCAATACTTGTTCAGAACCACACTTAAAATATGTGCATAGGCACAGCTTTTTTGTTGTTGTTTTAAACATCAACATTTACTACATGAGACAGATTTTTCTAGATACTACTCTCTGTTTTTCAGTCAAGAATAGCTGAGGACCCAGACCATACACTTGTCATCAGGGCAGGCAGATTTCAGGCTCTGCTAGGGAGGCAGATACGGGAAGCTGTGTGACTGATGAAAGGCAGAGAAAATGCAGGTCATCAACAACACACAGTTTTGCTCCCATATAAAATTAGGTCATTCTGGGCATAAAATTGTCAAAATGGCCTCAGATCTAGGCTGCAGGGTGGTAGTATAGATGAGATGAAGCTGTGATCAATAAATTTCCTTTTGAGTGCAAACAGGAACGTGGACTGGAAGCCCCCAAAAGCACTAATTTAGAAGTAGTGAACTCATGCCACCTGGTGGTTAGCATCTCATCCGGAAAAACACGGTAACAAAGAAAAGAGAAGAGATCAGTAGCATGACCATGTAATTAAATGATAAGATGCAAAGTTCCGATATCTTTTCTGTTCCTTTCAGCACAAACAGGTTTAGTGACGAAGTGTGCACCACAGCCCACAGGAAATACAGCGCTGTGAACAGCCTGAAAGACAGATGGCAAGAATGGGCTGACCAGCACATCATCACACAAAAGCTGAATCCCTTCAGCGAGGAATTTGACCATGAGCTGGCAATGTCCACACGCCTGCACAAAGGAGACGAAGGCTACGGCCGTCCAAAGGAAGGAACCAAAACTGCTGAAAGGGCCAAGAGAGCTGAGGCCCATATCCACCGTGAGATTAGGGACATGTGCTTCATCATTGAATCAATGGCTAAACCACGACGTGACGGCAAGATCCAAGTAACTTTTGGGGAGCTCTTTGATAGATATGTTCGTATTTCAGATAAGGTTGTCGGGATTCTCATGAGAGCCAGGAAACACAGGCTAGTGGACTTTGAGGGAGAAATGTTATGGCAAGGAAGGGATGATAATGTCGTAATTACTTTACTAAAATAAGCATGCTACAACCAGAGCAACTTGGTTTGGAAAACTTTTCCTCATTTCTCCCTTGCCATTAGCGTTTACACTTTTGAATAAAAGATCCCCCTCCATTCACCCACACAGAAAACACATTGAGTATCTTTCTAAATATGTATTTTATAACTACTGCCTGATAATGTGAGCATCTGAATGGATTTTTCTCTGTACTAGGAGGGTTTACAGGATAGTTCAGTTAATTAATACATGAAAAATAAAGAGAAAAACCTATACTGAAGTACTGATTATAACCCCCCTATTGTTATACATATTATATAGCAGTACAAATCACTACAAGTTGATTCTAATTTTTACTTGTCCTTACATTCAAGATCTTCCCAACTATTTGAACTGGGCTTTCAGGAATATAAACCATGCCAGATCAGAAGTTGAATGACAATAAAAACTCAGACCAAATTTTTGATATGTGTGCACAAATTTCTTAATTAAATGCATGTAAAAATAGGGTTTTTTGAACACAGAATCACGAATACCACATTTGTTTCCTTTACAAGCAGGATATACAACTATTACTGCATTATTACCATGTGGCAACTACTGACACAGCTTTCTCTTACATATCACATGGAAAGATGAAATCCTTATTTTTATAAATGAGGTTTTATGTTTATTGTATTTATACATCTAATTTATTAGATAGTTTCATATTTAGAGTTATGCAAGTTGGAAAGAAATCATCCAATAGAATGTAAAGCACAAAAAAGTTTTGACTAGATAGCCACACATAGAAATACCTCTTATGAAACATTGTGCAGCATATCATCTGATTATCTATGCAAATATGGTTCTTACAGGGAAAATAACATGTAACAAATGAACCAACCAAACAAAAAACAAACAACAAAAAAACCCCAGTCAGGTATTTGTACTGTTGTGTAGAGCAAAGCAGTGACTACAATCGGCATCTTCCATTGAAATGTATCTCTGTGAGGAAAGATATAGAAACGGTGTTCATAACCAAAATCAGCTAACTTTAAGGAAAATGGTGTTTCATACTACACAGAAACACAGGCCTGATTTTACAGTATTTGCCCTTTGAACCATTCTCATGTCTCTGAAACAATGCATTCAGTCCAGGTAATGCTGAAGAGGAGTAAACATTAATGAACTAATACTTCTAGGTCTTAAAATTGTTTGTATTATGCACAAATTTGAGATCTCTGTAGAGTCTATAATGCTTATTGGATTATATAGATCACTGTTTCTGTAAACTACTACTATAAAAATAGCTATCCTGGTAAAAAAGTGCTTCACATGAAAAGCATTTGTTTCAGAGCAACATGCCTGGGCAAGTAATTTGCATAATAAATGTGGTTTTTTCCCTCTAAAATTCTTTCAAACTGAAAGAGGAAATATCTTCTTAGAGAAGAAAAGGTGTGTGAACATCTCTGCGATAAAACTAGTATTGCTATCTTATGAGAGTACAGATACTCCAGTTTGATGTTCCAATGAACAAATAAATCAAACTGATTACTACGTCTATTTTAAGTCTATGTAAATAATTAATATTTTAGGCACAGTTATATGTTGTGAATCTAAGGAAGAAAAAAAGTTGTTATAAGATGGACTCAGTGGAACACACTTAATGTTTTCTTGAGATCTCTCAGAATATTCAGGCTGACTTGCAAAACTGACCTCTAAGTGTAATACTTACATACCACAATATTTACTTGCGCATTCTTACCTTATTCTTTATGCAATGTCTTTACAGCTGTCTTGAGAAAATCTAGTTGTCAAAGGAATATATGAACTATAAATAAATCCAGTAATTTATTGTTTCTTGGCTTATTCCTCCTACACTTTAGAGAAGTACATGTGCTTATTTTGTAAAGTAAAACATGGATAGGTTGTTTCAAAACACAAGCACATTCTCCTTTTCACAGGGAGTTAAAATATTTCCCTGTGAAAGTTTCCCTGTTCAAAGCACCAGAATAAGATTTCAGAGTACATGGAAATGAAACAGTCCTTATACAAAATATTTGTAAAGAGTAACACTTAAGTGCTTTTAGTGTGTAAGTGAATAAGTATTTCTGCTCTTGAGAACTCTCTCCTACCACAGGACAACACAGCAGAAACAGTGTTCTCTACAGATTTTCTTTTTCCATGTTACGTTCATGTGTGACTTAAAAGCCCAAGAGCACCTCACCATTGTATGAGGAATCATATACATCTACTTTCATTCATTGGCCTGAGATAGTAGGATTTTGTACTGAAACACTCAAACCACAGTATACCATTAAGAGGTGCATTTCAATACTATGGATGTTTATAGCATATAAGAGCCTGTGCCTTGATGCAATGTCTATATCATCTTTACCTTCAAGAAAATATGTGAAATACAAATAAGCATGTATTGCTGAAGTAGGAAAAACCTTTCTAGCTTAGGTCTTGAGTCAACAAAGTAGCCTGCAGAGTAAGGTAAGTTTTTCCACTTCTTCCTATCAGTTTGATAGGCACATTGAAGTGTGGAGTCTCTCTTTTTTTTTGAT